>PUQB01001099.1:0-49439 GCA_003024785.1 Selaginella tamariscina
TTCGTCGTTTCCCGGAAGATCCACCGCATCACAACCTTCCATGCAGCAGCACCAACCGGACGTTGTTGACGCCATGGCCTCCATCCTGGAAATGGGGGACGCCAATCGGGAAACCGTTGACAGCGCCGATACGTGTGTCCAACCTCATCACATGCCCAACAACGAACTGCACGTCCACGTCCTCGTCCACGGGCCCCACCTTGTGCTGGTACACGAGCGGCAACAGCCTCAACCTCCATCGGAGCAGGTCCATCCCCAACATGGAGTGGAACAAGAGCACGTGAAGGCGCAAGTGGGAGAGGTGACGACTCATATCGTTGTGCCAGCCTCAAAGCATCGTCAAGAGTCACTGGAGCTAGTGCATGCACAAGCCCCACAAGGTCTTGACGAAGTGCTGGCCACAACATACCTAACTTGATGCGTTCCGACATGTTAGGTTCTGCACGCAGCAAAAGGCTTCGAAAGCGAACACCAAACTGCATCACCGACTCAGATGGCTCCTGACGAATACGATGCAACTGCTGAAAAGCATCATCACAGTCGTCCGCATGCCCAAATGCACGTTTGAAGATCTCTGGAAGAATATTCCAATCTCCACGAGTTGCAACGTCCAGACCATTGTACCACTGCAACGCCGTCCCTTGAAGACAAGTAGGAAACTCGCGCAAACACTGAGCACCGTCCCACGAATGATATGTGGCAACCACAATGAAGTGGTCAAACCAATGGTACACATCATCTCCAGGATTTCCGCGAAAGAAATCCGGCCGGACACGGGGTTTGCAACATGAGTAGGAGGAGTACCCTGGACTGTGAATGCTGCCATCAACTGAGAATGATTGTTCAGTTGCACACGCATGGCATCCAACAACTGCATGAGTAACTGCTCCACAGACAAGGGATTTGCCTGTTGTGGATTCATGGATGAAGAAGAGACAAAATCCACAAGAAAGGAATAGATCTAGACAATGGAAAAGCTAGACCTAAGAAGACAGAGAAATTAATAAAAAAACAAATCCGAGCACTCCGTAGGGACAATTAGAGGTGCCCCTCACCTCCACCAATGTGAGAGCTCGGAATATAGAAATGTGTATATCCATTAGTTCAGAAACCCTAACTTATATACAAGAGCGAGTGGTCCAGATTGAATCCAATCCGACGGCTATCAAAATCCACTACGCTAATAATAGTATGTGCACATGCAGCCGTACACGTGGATCTTACAACACCATATTGACTTATTTATTAATTCTTTTTTTTTAAAATTAATAAGAGGAATGAATTCTAAAGCTTATTACTATTATAAATACAAATTCAAAAATGAAAAAGGAAAAATAATTAAATATTAAGAAGATATTATGAATAATTATTAATCTTTATAATATGCAATAGATTGAAATTGAAACCAAGACTAATTTTATATGTTCAATTTATTTATCCTTATTAAATCCTTTGCACAACACCAAACACAATATATTTTACTTATAATATTCTTATAAATCAAAGTTTAAGCTGATTTATAATTTAGTAAAGAGCTTCTTTACTATCATTTACATGCATATTACAAATAATAATAATAATAATAAAACAATTAAATATATTTAATATAAATGATTAAGAATGATAAAATACACTAAAATAAGTAAAAAGCTTATAAAATGCCACATAAACATATGCATGTGCACATATACATGTATGTGTATGTGTTCATATTTGTATTATTAATAATATTTAATAGAGTAGTTTTTACATAATATTGGTATACTATGACATTGTATAGTATATTACTTTTTATAATAATTATAATTTTTTATTTTGTAGTTAAGCTCTCGTTAACAATTGAGTGTAAAGATAATAAGATATTACAAATTGCAACATGCATAATGCTTTTATCAATTAAAATATTAAATTAATGAAGTAAGAATGTGACAATTATTTATAGTTTTATATAATATGACCTCAATAATAAATTTATATTAAACATTTAAATAAGAAAACTTAATATGAAACTAATGATGATAAAACACATAAGAGTAAATTCATGAAGACATTATATCTTTATTGTTATTAAGCATCACAAAATGGATGTACAATTTATTTCAACATGCATGAATGATTCATATTAACACTCAACATAGTAAAAATGTAATTATGACAAAATCTTATTAAAATAAATATATACATACATACATATATATATAAATTATATATGTATTTACATTATGTAAGTGTAGAAGAATCATTTACTGTATTAGTATATATTAATTATCATTTATAAAAGAAAATCATAAGATCTTCACTTATTTTATATATGGTATATTTAGAATATATTATAGAAATTTACGTAAGTATGCATGTATTTACATATATAAGCGTTCTAAAGTTTATATAATATATTAAACATAAACAAATGAAAATAATAAAAGAAATTCTAAATGAATATTTGTCTTAGGTGCCAAGGATATTCCTAAAATCATTTTGGAATTAAGAATAAATAAATAAAGAAATAAAATGAATACTTTTACATCATTATTGTTTATGTTAGTGATGTTGTATGAGGGTATGTTACACATGTATTTACCCAAACCTATAAATGTAATATACCCTCTCTATTAAAGAAGTCATTACACAAATTAAATAAGGAATGTCATATTATACATATAGTTATATTTTTCAAAATTCGTATATTATTGATGGTATATTCTTAAAGATATTTTTGAATTATACCATTGGTGATGTAAATTGAAATAAATTCTTTTATTATAAAAATTCATATATTATTTTTGTCATATAATTAACAATTAAACGACAATGGTAATGTAAATTGAAATAAATTCTTTATTATAAAAATTTGTATAATATATTAAACATAAACAAATAAAAATAATAAAAGAAATTCTAAATGAATATTTGTCTTAGGTGCCAAGGATATTCCTAAAATCATTTTGGAATTAAGAATAAATAAATAAAGAAATAAAATGAATACTTTTACATCATTATTGTTTATGTTAGTGATGTTGTATGAGGGTATGTTACACATGTATTTACCCAAACCTATAAATGTAATATACCCTCTCTATTAAAGAAAGTCATTACACAAATTAAATAAGGAATGTCATATTATACATATAGTTATATTTTTTAAAATTCGTATATTATTGATGGTATATTCTTAAAGATATTTTTGAATTATACCATTGGTGATGTAAATTGAAATAAATTCTTTTATTATAAAAATTCGTATATTATTTTTGTCATATAATTAACAATTAAACGACAATGGTAATGTAAATTGAAATAAATTCTTTTATTATAAAAATTCGTATATTATTTTTGTCATATAATTAACAATTAAACGATCTTTAATTTTGCATCTTGCAGCAGCGACGCAAAAATATCTTTAAGAAATTTTTGAATTATACCATTGGTGATGTAAATTGAAATAAATTCTTTTAATATAAAAATTCGTATATTATTTTTGTCATATAATTAACAATTAAACGACAATGGTAATGTAAATTGAAATAAATTCTTTTATTATAAAAATTCGTATATTATTTTTGTCATATAATTAATAATTAAATCTTTAATTTTGCATCGCTGCTGTAAGAATCATGAGTCATTTTTTAACTTTCATAAGACTTGAACTCGAGACCTTTTAGTTAAAACACACATGTGTTAACCAACTGGTCCATATGAAGGAATGTTAGAAGTTTATTCATGGGGCAAAATTACAACCAACAATTCCAAGTTTTTCCCCTACATACTATGCCGTTTGTACTACTTCGCTAGCTAACTAAAGAATACTTGTACACCTTAGACCATGTTCCACCACCTCACTACGTCAGCAGCCACGTCGGCAGCCACATCAGCAGCCATGTCAGCAGCCGCGTCAACAGGCACGACAGACAGGCAGGACAATGCCAGCACCAGAAAGCTTACACGCACCTGGTTCCTCATCCGTGAGAATCCACTAACCACCTAGGTGGGCTCCATCTCCACTTCACTTGACGTTGAAGTTTCACTCCAAGCAGTGGAAGCCACTGTCTTTCTAATAAGTCCCGCTCCTCCAGATCACCTCGTTCCCAAGAAACCTCATGGTGGGAAGCCACTGCCGATACCAGTGTAGTCCAGAAGAAGACAACCGCGCGCTGAGTCGTCCACCTCCTCCCCTTGAACACCCCTGCGTTTCGTGAGCGCCAAATGGCCCACATGGTGCAGCCCCGAATGAAGTACCACTGACTCGACGACATCCCCAGCGGCTCTTTCACTGTATCTAAGGCGAGGCCCGGACTAAAGCTGGGAAGGTCTCTGTCCCCCTTCACCACCAACTGGTCCGTATGATCCTGAATGCTGAACTACACCATCAACAGCAAGGCATATATTCATACGCATGTTCTAGACCATTGTGGACCACACATTCCAGACCAGTTGTGAACCATACAATCCTCAGAACCTCAGATATATAAACAGGGTTCCAGTTCCAGGTTTCTCAGAATCATTCAACACCAGTCTTCGACCTTGTGTTTCATTTTGTATTTATTTCTTTCTTGAATACAATCTCCTCCTTTCAAGGTTCCACCCTTGTTCTAAAGGTTTCGCCCTTTGCACAAGGTCGTGACAGTTTGAATGATTCTAGGGTAGTGACAAGCTTCTGTTTTCACTTGTCATCGATCCCATTTTCTTTCTTTCTCTCTTTTCAATTTTCTTTTCGATTTTTTTCTTTTCTTTTTCTTTTTTCTTCTTTTTTCTCTTCTTCGACTCATCATGTCCGAGCATGCTCTTCATGAGCAAGTTGCTGCCCTCCAGCAGCAGCTCGCACAACTACACCTGGAGAATGATCAGCTCCGACAGCGTGCAATTCTCCAGAGCCGAAGATCAGCATGCCCGAAAAGTTCGATGGTACCCGATCGAAGTTCCGAGGTTTTCTCAATCAAGTTCGTCTGCGATCGTGATGTAGCCAAGGCGCTACACAGAACCCATTAAGGTTGGATTGATCGGGTCGCTGTTTTCTGGTTCTGCTCTTTCATGGTTCTCAGCCTTGCTGGAGAACAATGATCCATCCTTGGGAATTTTGACGAGTTTGTGGAACGGTTCACGGCGATGTTTAGTGACGTGGATCGTGAGAGTGTGCCATCACCAAACTCGTCAGCTTCACCAAGGGGGTATGTCGGTAGCAGAGTACGCATCGAAGTTTTAACTTCTTGCTTGTGATGTCACATGGGGAGATCGTGCTCTCAAGGAGGTTTTTCGGTCGGGTTGCAGGACGAGGTCAAAGACATGTTGCTGAATTTTGCGGTTCCGGAAACCCTCACCAGCATGATCGAGTTGGCAATTCGTTGTGACAACCGGTTGATCGAGTGGAAACAAGAACGTCGGCATCCTTCTTTCTTCTTGGTGCCGTCTTCTTCCATTTCTGCAGTCCCTGTTCCCTCATCTGCTGATTCATCATCTTCCTCAGTAGAACCATCCCCGATGGAATTAGGGCGATCACGCCAGGCAAGCTTTTGCCAACCGAACGTCAGAAGCGGATTCAGTACAAGCTTTGTTTGTACTGTGGGGACCCGTACCACGAATTGTCATCGACGTCCAAAACAAGCTCGTGAAGTGGCCCTTGCTGTGCTGCCGGGAAACGAGAAGATCCAGCCGAATAGGAGCCGTCCGGCTGGATTGCCGTGGAACAACTCATGTTCCTCAAGGCTCTTCACTCATAACATCTTCCCTTCCTCATCTTGGATCCATTCCATCCACGAAGGTGTGCAAGCCGTTCCATGTTCTGGTGCAGTTGAAGACACCAGAGGTGGAGTTCTCTGGTAAAGCTTTGGTGGATAGCGGAGCGAACGCAAATTTCATCGACAAGAATTTTGCTGTCAGGCACGGGATCCGTCTACATCCTTTGAAGACTCCTGGTTCTGTATGGGTCGTTGATGGACGAGATATCAAATCTGGAGCGATAACAAATGACACGGAGTTCGTTGAGGTCATTGCTTGCGGTGCTGTGTGCAACATCTCCTTCAGTGTTGTTTCTATTCCAGACTCTACGATTATCCTTGGTTTGCCGTGGATCGAGTTGGTGGATCCTAGTTGGAGAGAACGTTTCATGAACAGTTTCCCAGCTGTTTTCAACTCCAGCCACACTCTTTGATTCCGATCCTGTTCCAGTTCCTCCTCCACTTCAAGTCTCGCATATCACCTTGAAGCAGTTCAAGAAAGATAGCCGACATGACCCAGCATCCGTGTTCGCGATCAAAGTCCATCCCTACTCTGCTAAGGATGATTCTATTCCTCCTACCTTACCAAAGCAGTATGCCGATTTCGCAGACGTCTTCGACAAAAAGAAAGCTTCTGCCTTGCCACCGCATCGTGAGTACGACTGTCCTATCGATCTCGTTGAGGGTAAGCAGCCGTCCTCCGTCCCATTTACGGTCTCTCACCAACAGAGTTGGAGACATTGAGGAAATACATTGAGGAGAATCTTGTCACCGGATTTATCCGTCATTCGCGATCACCGGCTGGTGCTCCAGTATTTTTGTTTCCAAGAAGGATGGAAGTCTCTGGCTTGTGGTGGACTACAGAGATCTGAATAAGGTCACCATTCCAAACAAGTATCCTCTCCCGCTCGTCTCCGACATGCTCGAACGTCTTTCTGGTGCCTAGTACTTCACAAAGATCGATTTAAGAGGAGCGTACAATCTCATCCGAATTCGAGAAGGGGACGAGTGGAAAACAGCTTTCCGTACACGCTACGGACATTTCGAGTACGTAGTAATGCCGTTCGGCCTGACAAATGCACCTGCTGTGTTCCAGCACATGGCTAACGATATTTTCTGGGACTTCTTGGATTTGTTTGTCATCATGTACCTAGACGACATCCTGATATTTTCTAAGACTCGAGAAGAACATGAACGGCATGTACGGTTAGTCTTGGAGAGGCTCCGGAAGCACCACTTTTGCCAAGTTGGAGAAGTGCTCTTTCAGTCAGCAGTCTGTCGAGTTCCTGGGGTACATCATTTCAGCTGAAGGTGTTCACATGGATCTACAAAAGTCCGACTGTATTGGAGTGGGAGAGACCATCAAATGTTCATGATGTTCGATGTTTCCTCGGGTTTGCGAACTTCTATCGACGTTTCGTTCGGGATTTCTCCAAGATTGCATTGCCATTGACGAAGTTGACTGGCAAGGATGTTCTATTTGTCTGGTCCTCTGAGGCTGAGGAGGCGTTCGAGTTCCTAAAAAGGCGTTCACCTCGGCACCTGTTCTTATCCATCCTGACCCTGCGAAGCCATATTTCGTGGAAGTGATGCTCTGACTTCGCCATTGGTGGAGTGTTGTCCCAGGAAGGTCCAGATCATCTTCTCCATCCCATTGCTTTCCATTCCCGTAAGTTCACTGCACCTGAGATCAACTACGATGTCTACAACAAGGAGCTACTGGCGATTGTCGATGCCTTTGAGGAGTGGCGCAGATTCCTTGAAGGTTCCCGCATGTGGTTAAGGTGTATTGTGATCACAAGAACCTCCAGTACTGGGCAACAGCACGAGTCTCAATCGACGTCAGGCGCGATGGGCACAGTCTTTGTCCCAGGTTCCGATATGAGATTATTCATCGTCCTGGTCGTCTAAATGGCAAAGCAGATGCCTTATCTCGTCGCAGTTACCTAGCTCCAGTACAGGTGAAATCCGATTTGATCAACAAAACAAGTCATTCTGAGCTCCGACCAGTTGTTGGTGAACGCGCTTTCCCGTTCTTCTGCTCCAGTTGACACTTCATTTTTGAATCTAATCCGAGAAAATCTCCCTCAAGACGAGTTTGCTCGTGATGTCCTTGCACATGTTCGACGAGTTCAGCCATTGTCTTCAGGGTCACAACTACGAGATTATGCTGCTTTCCATCTTCATAATGGGTTGCTGTACCACCACATCCAAATCTATGTTCCGGACGGAGAACTGAAGTTGCGAGCTGTCCAACACAGCTGCAGGATATTTTGGCATTTGAAAACGATCGAGCTGGTACAACGGGTGTTCTAGTGGCCTCGGCTTCGTGAGTATGTTGAGAGATTTGTGCGATCTTGTGACACGTGCCAGCGTACAAAGCTTCCTCGTCATCGACCGGTTGGACTACTACAGCCTCTTCCTATTGCTCAGCGGCCATGGTCATCCATCACCATGGATTTCCTCACGGATTTACCGCCTTCTAGAGGGTTTGATGCTGTCCTAGTCATTGTTGACCGGTTCTCTAAGATGGCGCACTTTGTTCCCTGCAACAAGACATGTTCGGGTCCTAATGCTGCAGATCTGGTGTACCAAGAGGTGTTCCGCCTTCATGGTCTTCCTGATGAACTTGTCACTGATCGAGGTCCCCAGTTCACTTCGGCATTCTGGCGGAGATTCCTAGATCGGCTACGTATCACCGGGAAGCTATCTACTGCACATCATCCTGAAACAGATGGACAATCGGAGCGCACAATTCAGACTCTGAACAATATCTCTGGTGTTTCATTTCTCATCTGCAAGATGATTGGGTCGATCTCCTTCCTGCTGCCGAGTTCGCGTACAACAACACGGCACACTCATCCATAGGTGTGTCGCCATTTTTCGCGTTCTCTGGTGTTTATCCTCGCTGGTCCTACAGCTTGCCTGTGGTTCCTGGCCTCACCACTGCTGCCGAAGTGCAGCATCATCTTCAACGCGCTCGGGATTTGCAACAACAAGCTACTAATCGTTCCCGTTACTCTCCTCCAGCATTCACAATTGGTGACCAAGTGTGGCTCCTCTGGCGTCATTGGCCAACCACACGTCCCTGTGACAAGCTGGACTATCAACGCTTGGGATTTCGCATCATTGACAAACTCTTTGATGTGACGTTTCGTCTCGAGCTTCCGCCAACCATCCAGATCCATCCCGTGTTCCATGTTTCTTTGTTGGAGCCTTATCATGCTCCTTGGCCGACTTCTTCCACCACCTCCTCCAGTTACAGTTGCTGGTGAACCTGAGTTCGAAGTTGCTGCAATTTTTGACTCCAAACTTGTTCGAGGTCAGCTTCACTATTTCGTGGACTAGATCGGTTATCGACCTGGTGAACGCACTTGGGAGCCTGCTGCTCATCTCGTTCATGCTCCTGATCTTGTTGCCGAGTTCCATCAACGATATCCTGTAAAACCTGGACCAGTGACGAGCATCATTCATGCTCCTGATCTTGTTGCCGTTGATGGAACTTGGGAGCCTATTGCTCATCTCGTTCATGCTCCTGATCTTGTTGCTGAGTTCCATCAATGATATCCTACAAAACCTGGACCAGTGACGAGCATCGTTCATGCTCCTAATTTTGTTGCCGAGTTCCATTAACGATATCCTGCAAAACCTGGACCTCCTGCAAAACCTGGACCAGTGACGAGCATCGTTCATGCTCTTGATCTTGTTGCCGAGTTCCATTAACGATATCCTGCAAAACCTGGACCAGTGACGAGCATCGTTCATGCTCCTGATCTTGTTGCCGAGTTCCATTAATAATATCCTGCAAAACCTGGACCAGTGACGCGTTCATGCTCCTCCATCAACGATATCCCGCAAAACCTGGACCAGTGACGAGCATTGTTCATGCTCCTGATCTTGTTGCCGAGTTCCATTAACGATATCCTGCAAAACCTGGACCAGTGACGCGCGAGGCTCGTCATCGAAGGGGGTAATAATGTAAGAATCATGGGTCATTTTTTTGCCTTTCACAAGACTTGAACCCGAGACCTTTTGACTAACACACACATGTGTTAACCAACTGGTCCGTATGAAGGAATGTTAGAAGTTTATTCATGGGGCAAAATTACAACCAACAATTCCAAGATTTTCCCCTACATACTATGCCGTTTGTACTACTTCTCTAGCTAGCTAAAAAAAAAATACTATGTACACCTTAGACCATGTTCCACTACCTCACTACGTCAGCAGCCACGTCGGCAGCCACGTCAGCAGCCACGTCAGCAGCCCACGCCAGCAGCCACGTCAGCAGCCACGACAGGCACGCAGGACAGACAGGCAGGACAATGCCAATCACCAGAAAGCTTACACGCACCTGGTTCCTCATCCGTGGGAGTCCACTAGCCACTAGGTGGGCTCCATCTCCATCTCCACTTCACCTGACGTTGAAGTTTTACTCCAAGCAGTGGAAGCCACTGTCTTTCGAGAAAGTCCCGCTCCTCCAGATCACCTCGTTCCCAAGCAACCTCATGGTGAGAAGCCACTGCCGACACCACCAACTGGTCCGTATGATCCTGGATGCTGAACTACACCATCAACAGCAAGATGTATATTCATATGCATGTTCCAGACCATTGTGGACCACACATTCCAGACCAGTTGTATTCCAGACCAGTTGTGGACCATACAATCCTCAGGACCTCAGATATATAAATAGGGTTCCAGTTCCAAGTTTTTCAGAATCATTCAACACCAGTCTTCGGCCTTGTGTTTCATTTTGTATTCATTCTTTTTTGAATACAATCTCCTCCTTTTAAGGTTCCACCCTTGTTCTAAAGGTTTCGCCCTTTGCACAAGGTCGTGACAGCTACTAGCATTTCACAAATTGTTAATGTTAAAATAAGGAAGTTATATATATATATATATATATATATATATATATATATATATATATATATATATATATATATATAATATATCACATAAAGACAGCATTAACATGTATATAGAAAATTTACCTTATTATGGATGCGATTACTAATCTTATAATGTTGCAGTGTATATAATTTTCATAAATTTTCAAAGCGTGAAAATTTGCTTCATTAACATCAATTATGAATATATATATATATATATACAAAATAACTATTGGGAGAGATAATGAAATGCACCTGGCCTTACTTCACTTGCTCCTAGCTTGATACCAATCTCTTATTAAAACCCAACCATACAACCATTCGTCGAGTGTGTCCCAAAATTTCATTATACCATTAACCACATTGTTGTAAATGACTAGGTGTAGCATGTCGATATGTTGGGACATAAAAGTAACATTCATAAAAAGAATTTTATGCTTTGAATGGTGAGTACCTTTCAGGAACTATACAGCTTGCTATAATATAAGAAGTGAAATACTTAAGGAACATTTTGCAAAAGTTGAGTCTTAAAAAGATAGAATCATTGAATTTGGCCATGCTACAAATAAGTCAAAGCTATGGACATCAAGTTTATATCAATAATATCTTCATAAGAAAAAGGGGTGACTTGAAAGTGGCACAAGCTTGTTATATGTATAACCCTAGTATGCAATTGTTAGTTTTCCAACTTACACAATATGTGAGTTCTTATCAACTTGAATTTAATGAATATAAGCCACTTCTCTCATCAACTTAGAAGCACAAATCTTTTAGAAGATATGTTAGTAAATAAGATGAGATTGCTAGCACTAGTGACATCACACATAAAACAAGTACGTATCAAGAATATTTACAATCTGTCCACAAGGTTTTGAAGAAACTTGTGTTGCATGAGACATGTGTGACAACTATTGATATTCATGACTTAAGAGTTGAGTTTGCAACTTACTTGCACATAATTCAAATTAATAAAAAATTTAGACTTTAACTCTGTAATTGGAAAGACAAGCACAGCAAAATATATAAAAATGCTTTATTAATAAATACATAGTAGTTCTACTATTTAGTTTGTTGGTCAATGTGAATGATTAATTAAACATGGGGTTTGTACATTTTTACTTTCACATTAAAATATGTATAGTTATTTATATAGTTATATTTGGCTTCTTTTCATCACTATAGAAATGTATGAGATTATAAATAAATATTAAATATTATGTATGTTATATAAGAATAGTATGTGTGTGTGAGAGAGAGAGAAAGAGAGATTTTTAAATTTATGCATATATTTAAAAGTCTACATATATAAAAAAAAACACATTTCATACATGTAAAATTACATAAGAGAGAGGTGCACACATGTATACACACAATGTAGGCATATACATGAATATGCTTATCTAGGCATTCCCATACATAATAAAATAAACACTTAATAATGAAAGAAATACCAAAACATTTTATAAATATATAAATAAGTAAAAACTTCTAAATTACTTGAATAAGAATATAACATTCAATTAACAATTAAAGTTCTTTAATGTTACATTGTTATTTACATTTCACAAATTATTAATGTTAAAATAAAACAAGAAAGTTATATGTATATATTATATAAACAAACAATATAAAGTTTACTTCATTAAGGATTAAGTTATCAATCTTTATAATGTTGTACTGCATATGATATTTAAGGATTTTTAAAGTCTAAAAATTTACTTCATTAACATTAATAATGAATATATATGTATCATATTAATATATATAGCTGTTTTGATATACATTACTTCATTTACTCTTGTTTCTAAATTGATGTCAATCTTTTGTTAAATGTACACTACCTAGGCTCCGATATTGCAATTCCTAAGTATTGCAACAACGAAACTTAAAATTTCAAATAAGAATCCAAACTGTTTACATTATTCTTCCAATACATAATATGTTTATATGGCATATGTATATACATAATATGCTTAAAATGGTGGTGACCTTGATATTAAAATTAATTTTGTATTAATTTTTTAATGTTGCTTGGGTAAACTACATTAGCTTTAACGGCTTGCATGTCAATATAATTCATTATTGTCAATCCACACTACCACTTAACGAAAAATTTAAACACATTATAAATTATGGCCATGAGCATTATGTTAGGTGTATATTTGCATTATCACTCATTTAAGTATTCAACATAATATTTATAAGAAAATAACTATTTTAAATTCTTTTGTTAATGTCATCCAATACTCCTAATATCAATGATTTGAAGTTCTTGACAAATCATGATATTTATTTATAAATAATCATAATTATTGTTCAAAAGTCTTGTTCACACAAGACACTTATCAATTTAATAAAGAATATTATTGTCAAATAAACACATGTACCCACAATATTTTAATTCCAAAGGACATACAATTAAACAGTTGGCAACTATGATTTACTGTTTTATTTATTTTATATTGTTTCTTTTTTTGTAAGATCATTCCACTACTTATGTCATTTTCCATAGGGCATATCACGATCACTAGCAAGACTATGTACACTTGGAGTAGTTATCCATGTGAGGCGGGAGGGTAACCATCCGTCCGTAGTGAAATCATTTGCCCATCATTGAAACCTTCAGCACCGGCCGAGAATACAGATTTATTATTTTAACACACACACACACACATTGTATCATGTGAGCAAACACAGAAGAGACCGATTGTTTAAAGAAATCTCTATCCTCGTTGTGGTTGAAATTAGTTTCCATTTCCCCCCCTCTCTCTCTCTCTCTCTCTCTCTCTCTCACTCACACACACACACACACACACACACACACACACACGGGCGTGCGCGCAGGTTGGCCAACTTAGGACTTGGAGTTTGGTTCCTGTCCTTGGTCAGAGTCCATGTTCTGTCCTTTGGCCGGCCAAAAGATGTGGAGTCTGGGATTATCACCCATTATACTCATGTATCAAGTACCATTAAATGTAAAGAATGGAATGTATAAAAGAATGCATGTGTATATGCATATCCATATGTGGTTCTCAACACACCCTCACAATGTGTATTTAAAGTATATACTGTGTTCAAGCATAACTAAATAAATTTATTTGTAAAATTCGAATTTTAAAAAATATAGCATAAATGATTCAGTTGGAAATATGGCAAAATCGATATTAAAAACATAAATATAATACCAAAAACATCATAGAACTAACGGTGAACACGTGTCCACAAGAAAATGCTACACATGCTAAGCCACCTGTCATCATGTGCCATGCAGCACAAAACTATTTCAGATATCACAAGTTGATAACCTATTGGAGTAGTGTACTGTTCAATATGTCAGAGAGCACACAGCATAAACTTTTAACATTATGGATGCACGTGGTCTGGACCATTTATACTAAGTGAACCCCCTCGGTGTTTTTCTTCATCGATGATATTGTAAAAGTTGTAGGTTAAAACACGTAACTTTAATTTTAACTAACATGAAGGCTAAAAAATATCAAGGATATTTTTAATTTTGATTGCCTTACTTAATTAGGCACTCCTTAATACATAAGAAGATCTACGTTTTGTAGTGAAATTTTACAGTCATTCAAAATTAATTTGCGCTCTAGGCCCTAAACGACGCCCTTTTCTTTCCCCCGGGGAATGGAGGATTAGCAAAAACCGGGCTTCGTACAACGGGCTTTTCGCATATTCCCGAATATCCAGGAATATTCTGTCAAATAAAAGGGAATATTCTAGAATATTCTGCCAAGTAGATTATCTTAACTTTCATTATAAAATGCTGATCAACAAGTGAAAAACGCTAATTATTTGCCGACTAGACTTTACTATACCGACTAAACTTAAAAGTCGCAGGTTCGACATTGCGCTTGCAACCAACCAATAACCGATGCACTTCTGCTGGAGTAAGGGTCCGCCTCTATAAGAAGTAAGTAATTGTTGGGTCTAATCCAAGAACATGAGTGTACACAAAATACATGTGTTGGCAGGGGCTCCAGTTCTTGGCTTTCTGAAAAGTTGCACAAGTGCATGACGGAACGGCAGAAATTGTTACCTTAGCAGATTGCATGCCTGCAGAGACAATGAAGGCCTCAGTCTTCCCTCTTTGAACCACCTCCACGTTGTTGATCTGACCTTGAGAATCTTTGCCTGGTTGTAATGTTTCTCATGTTCCTTGGACATTCTTGTTGGTGTTCGCACACTCCGTCCATGGTATGTTGGTACTTTATGTGCTCCCTCTCCTCTTGGTGGTGATGGTGTTCGATCCATTCGGCTACTACTGTCGTCTACCATTTCTTCAAATCCCTCCAACTTGAATCCTGCTTTCAGAAAAGCTTCAACCTCATTTGCATTCAAGTTTGTTCCTTTTTGAACTGGCCAAACCTCTGGAACTTCTGGAATACTCTCAGGAGGAATCCCTGCATATGGTCGTCTGAAGCAACAAGAATCGCGTGGGCAGAACCATAGCATCTGATGAGTGAACTCAATGTTCCCAAATGCATTTGTATATTGCCGTCTACCGTGAAAATCCTGGTGCCGGTACACGATGTGGATATCCTATGGGTCCCACACTTGCTGTTACCGTCCTGAGTGAGACCTAGACATTTCACCTGACTTGCCTCCCCAATGCGTCTGATGGCCCACTGAGTCATCAACGTCTCTCTTTCAGTGACATTGACATCTTGAAACTTGAGTTTTTTCCTGCGTGCATTTGGGATGACTTGTTCTGCATATTGTGTGTCATGTCTATGTGTACGAAGTGCATCAATCCCATGGTCCCCAGTTGACGGTTGACGAACGGTTCGAACACGAACATTTGTTGTAGAGGCAAACTCTGGACTTGCAAGATGCTCTTCATCACTAATAAGATTTGCAAAAGTTGTTGGAGACACTGATTTTCCTGCTGAAAGTTTCTGCTGTGCACGTTTCAGAAGAGTTTCCATGGAAGGACCTGTGCCTGAATATCTCCCTTCAAATGATGCCTTGACCTTTGCACTTTGGAAAACAGCATCTGTTAAATCTAACATTGTTGCCTCCAACAAAGGAACACGCTTCGTCAGCCTTGCTCTTCGTGCTCTTGCATGAACAACTTCGGAGTTGTTAGTGGTAGGCACATTCGCAACACCATCTTCTGTCAAGTCAATTATCTCTGTCATGGAAATATGATCTTCATGTCTTGCCCACCATGACAGCCATGTTTGCAAAGCGCTAACGTTACTGGACCTGCCTTCCCAAATGACTCCAACATTACTCGTCGTTCCAACTTATCTTGGTTGGTTAGTGCTGCAGGCCATGAGCGTGCAAGGTTCATGTGCTCCTCCCTGTGTTCCTCAAGTATCACTTCTTTGTAACTTGATGCACTGACTGCATGTAATGGAACAAACAACTCCTTTCTCTTCCTCTCATCTTTGACCCATTGTTGAAAACTTGACACAATGCTAACCAAATTGCACCTGACTCATCTGACATGAACCCGCAAAGTTCACATTATGAAGTCCTTGCTTGCTGCACACTTGAAGCATAGTGTTCAAAAATTTGATCACCGCCACACTATCCTCCCTGATCATGTCACCATAAGCAAGTGTCACCATCGACCTTAAACTACCACAAACATAAGTGCATTATATTAGTAAGTTATTTTTAAAACATAGATATGTTAATACTTACAATGGATCATAGAGATGTATTCCCAGTGTACACCAATCATCAAATACGATATGTGTGGTCTAGCACCACCCACTGCTGTTCGAGATCACCTCCAGGTTGACACCTTCTAATGTAATCTATTCCAGATCCTGGGCCGGCAACCGTCATTTTGAAGATTAAAGGCTGCTCTTCAGCTCCGTTGAGGTCCATTCCGGGTATGTGGATAACATGTATGAATGGGATTGATAGCTTCTTCTTTAACTGCAGAAGTCCTTCGTAACCTTCTTTGAAACGAGTGTCTCTTGTTCTAGCATGAGATATCCATTCTCTTGTTCTACAGTGGGAAGGTTAAGCATCTCCAAAAGGAAATAATAATTTTTTGCTTACCGACAGTGATTTGTGAGTGGTAGTAGATCTGACAGAACCTTGTCGTATGATACATCTCCCAGAATCTGTTACCAATTTTTCCAAAATTATATTGCGTGCTGCTTGAAACTCTATGACACGTATTAGTTCTTGGGGTTGCAGCGACTGCTTTGTTGATTGTCTCCTTAGCTCTGTCTTTAGAGACCATGGATTCGGTGTGGTCTACGTGGGTGTTGATGTTCTCCAAGATGGATGAAAAGCCTCGTGCATGTGAATCATCTGGAATTATGTAATATGCAACAACGGAGCATGTCTGCACTAGAAGGGGCTCATTGTTGCAATGCACACACTTCATTCCAAGCACTCTACCATCTGAAGATAACTGGACTTTATCAATGGTGCCCTTAAATTGGCAGTCATTTGCTTTCTTACTGAAGCTGATGAACGGACATGTTCCTTTACGCATTTCATGTGGCCAATACATGAACTGCGACTAACACGAGCTGGAACATTCCAATGTGTTGTGCAGCGTTGAGTCCAGTAATCACACCCATCCTTCCTATTATCCCTTTGTACTTGTCCTTCATTGTTTCGTGTGCTGGCAACTCGTAAATCACATTTCCGTTGCAATCTTTTGGGACCTCAGCAACTTGCTGAATCGATGACGAGACCACCAGTTGCTTCCCAATCCTACATCTCTGACTATTGCAAAGTATTGTTACCATAGAATTGTCCGATCTGTTGTCTCCAACCGGAATAGCGGTCCTTTGGAAGGAAGAAGTGTGTAATACACAAAACTGCTAGCTCTTGCCCTTCTGGTTCTACCTCAACATTCGCAGCATCTCCCCAACAACAGACATCAAATGCAGCACTTTAAAAGATTGCCAAGGTGGAATGTCAAATGCAGACCTGAGATCTGTTTCAAAGACAAATGCAATACCATCTTATCTGCAGGGAAGTCCTTGTCAACACCATTGTAGCTGATTCTTGCCATGTAGCAAAAATGGAACAAACAAAAGTTAAAATTCAAAGACAATGAACATATTACACACGATGGTTAATGTGTTTGTCAGTCGTTGAGGCAATCATTTCATTGACAAATATTAAAAATAATATTAATTGCGTGCGTCTGGGTAGAAGAGTGAAAATTAATTACTGCGTCTGGGTAGGTTTTTTGTAAATTAAAAAGTTTTACTATGTACAAGTGGCGATCATGCATGCAATATGTTTTACAGAAATTAGGTTGGTTTTAATTGATTTAGGGCCGGCTAGGGTTTTGCAATTAGGGCGGCTAGGGCAGCGAGGGCGGCTAGGTTTTCGTGGAGCAGCGGGCATTTGGGGGCATAGCGTGGAGCAAGTGTGGCTCCAGGGATTAATCACAATAGGCTTCCATTGAGGGGGTGAGTATTTTCTGATTTCTTCATGATCTGCTCATGATCTTTTCATGATCTGTTCATCTTTTTACATCTCTTCACAGTTGCAAGAAATCCGAGTCGGCCTGCCGACTCGGACTGACTTCGTTGTCCGTCCCAGTCGGCAGGCCGACTGGGGTGGACTGTTCCAGATCCAGTCAACATTTTGACCGGGGTTGACTGTTCCAGCCCCAGTCAGCATTTTGACTAGGGTTGACTGTTCTAGTCCCACCTAGCATTTTGACTGGGCCTTGTTTCGTTCCCAGTCCCAGTCGGCATGCCGACTGGGCCTCCCTTTTTGCCAGCCCAGTCGGCATGCCGACTGGGACTCCCTTTGTTGCCAGCCCAGTCGGCATGCCGACTGGGACTCCCTTTGATGCCAGCCCAGTCGGCATGCCGACTGGGACTCCCTTTGATGCCAGTCCCAGTCGGCATGCCGACTGGGACTTACAGCAACTGCTCTCTCAGTCGGCACGCCGACTGTGAGGGCTAGTATGTTTTTTTAATTTTTATTAAACATCTTTGAACATTTATTACAGTTTTTTGTTAAACCTTATTGCTTTTGTAGATGCGCTCTTCACAACGTTTACAAGAAAAGAAGATGAAGGAGCCTACTGAGAGAGAAGCAGAAGCTAGAGCTGCAATTCAGAGAGGGCGTCGGGGTCGTGGGAGAGGAAGTAGGAAGCTGGCTGTGGTTCAGGAACAAGGACCTTCAAGTGATGCTCCAGTTGAACAGGCAAGCCAGCAGGACTGGTCAGGAGAGCAAGAGGATGTAGTTCAACCCCAACAAGAACAATCAGACTTTGTTGAAGAAGTTGAGGATGATGTCTTACCACAGGAGACACAGGAGCAGACAGAAGGCACACAAGCCTCATGCGCAGTGACTTTGTCGAGTGACGAAGAGGATGAACCCAAGAGCAAGAAGAGACGACGCAAAGCTGCTGGAGATTCAGAGGCTGCTAAGAAGAAGAAGAAGGGAAAGCAGAAGTGCCAGATAATGAGGAAGTTTACAACATTGCAGCCAGCATGCATTCGGAGAGTGCAGTGCGTCTTCTCGCGAAGATCACAATCCGAGAATATGGAGAGGCACCGGATGTCCCTATTTGCCGAATTCTGGGAAATGAGCAGGTGCGGAGAGTCAATCCAGCGGATCTGGAATCTTTGACTAGGAGTTTCAAGAAGGCAGTTGGTTATTTGCGCAACACCACTCAGTTCATCCTTCAAGTTGGGGACCCCATGACAGATGCAGATCTGGCAGCATTGAGAAGCGATGAAGCGATGTATGCTCAGCATTTGGCTTTTGAGGAGGAGCTTCAGTCGACATGTTCCGGCAATGGGCACCAATGCTTTCGATGAAGAAGTTCATCTGTTGGGATGGTAATCACAGGCTAAAGGTGCTTCAGAAGCTGTACACAGAAGACACGGAAGATAAGAATCAGTGGGCAGTGAGAGTGCGTTCAGGCTTCATCCGTGCTGGGGTCATGGATAATCTTCAGCTTGTGACAATGTTTCAGCAAATTAATAGGTAAACATAGTGACCTCTAGATCATAGGATTAACTAACTTCGAGCTTTTCAAATATGCAGTTCCTCCGCAACGGCAGTGCAAACCACACTGCCACATCTTCTGCTATCTGTGAAGACATGTTGCACCAGTGAGGAGGGCACAGCGAAGATCTTGGCCAGGCTCAGTGACAAGGAACGAGATGACATAAGAAAGTGGAAGGAAAGCGCGACTGGACAACAAGCTTGGCATCCACTTCCGAATTTGATCTGTGCAAAGATCTTTTTTGAGGTACCACGTCTCACACTTATATTACTTAGTTGATTACGTCTGTGAATTACAGAGTGAGATTGAGGATGATCTTGAGAAGGCTGCAAGGGCATCCAAAGGCAACAAATACCAGGAGCAACAACAGGTCTACATTAAGCATGACAAGCGCATGATGAAGATCTTAGCCATCATCGATCCTGCATTGGGTGAAGAGTGGTTCGACAAGGTGACCCAAATCACATGGAAACAATGCAGATGGATGGGGTTGGAAAAGCTGTACGCGCTTTCAAGGGCGAGAATTCCAAACGAGACGAGAATCATGTACTTCAATAAACTGGTACGTCTCGATCTGAAGAGAGAGCAAGAGACACTTGGATTGCCGGGTGTTCAGGATAAGGAGTGGATAAGGTGGTTTACTATCGATTTGTATTGGCGGCAATCAGAGAGGAGGCAGTACAGATTCTCACGGGACTCATCGAGGATGGCGAGTGGAGCAGGCCGGTTACAGATTTCACGACTTGGTGCGATGAAGTGCGGGTAAAATGCAAGAACGTGATGTTCCAGCCATTCCATGAGTGTGTGAAGTTCACTTACTCCATAGAGCCGAAAGAGTTCCTCGAACACGAAGAGACAGCAAGAAGGATGATTTGGAGGTAAGGATGATCTTCTTGACATTGTTACATTCTGACACTACTATATGTTCATTACAGGTATGTCGCAGCGAGAAAGGTGCCTCACACACAGACTATGGTATTCTGGTCAGATTACATGGAAGCACCACACATGTGGTCGAAGACAAGATCTGGCCTGACAGAGTTCGAGCGTGTACACGTACCGTTCTGGCTTGATTATCCACCTGGGCAACCACCAACATGGGAGAAGGATCTCTACAATGAACACTCAAAAGATCTCCCATGCATCTCATGGGATCCGGCAGAGGTCGACTTCATTAAGAAGACAAAGGCCAAGGCAAAGCGGCGTCAGCCTGTGCAGCAGTCAAAGAAGACCTCAGATACAGTAGCTGGCACCTCCACTACTCGCGATCCAGCTGCCTTCTTCAATTTATCTGAAGTGCTACCATCGCAGGGAACCATGGACATCAAGGATGACTTGGTCACATTCGTCCCTTCACTTGCTACAACTCGAGGTGATAATTTCTTGGCGATTGATGACATCGAGGAGATGCAACAGGCCGTGCTCACGGATGAGAAGGAAGAGGAGGTTCCTGACGCTAGACTGGTTCCTTATAGAAAAGTTCAGACACAGGTGGCCAGGTACCATACAGCTGACAGCCAGACTCGCTACCAGCATATTGCGGGAGAATATGGTTTCAACTTGGTGATCTTCGACCTTCCAAATGGGACCTTGCCAGGAAATACAACGAGTGATACGCCATACCTCTACCTTGATCCAGTGAAGTTCGATGAAGCACTCCAGTTTGCAGGTATGCATATGGCTGCAAATGGTTGGTTGGTTGTGTTTGCTGCAGCAAACACCTGGGATCAAGTTGTCCGAGCTGCAAGTGTGGTGGACCTTCAACTTGCTGCAACGTACTACATCTACAGAGGGCGTGGTTGGGGCTACCGCAACAAGATGAAGGTACTTTTTTCTTTATTCATGAAGTTCATTAATGATTTTGATGTTTTAACAGGAGAGCATCCTGCTCCTTCTTGTCTTCCAAGATGCATCTAGAGGATTGCGCGATAATCCACTGCGTTTGTCATCAACAATTCTTGTTGATAATCCTGAGCGGTTCCAAGAACCATGGTAGGCATTTCATTTCAACAATTTAAGTATTTACCATTATCTTCACATGCAGGATGGACTACCAACCGAAGAGCACTCGATTGATGCAGCTCGTGATAGAACGACTCACCCGGCCAGGTGATCTTATCTGGGATATAGGCAGTGGTACGGGGTCCTCAATGCTTGCAGCTATCGAGCTGGGGAGAAACATTGTTGGGACTGAGAAGAACCCTGAGCTCGGGAGAATTGCTATGAACAGGATTAAAGAGAACATCCAGCCAGAGGAAATCCCAACCCAACCAATAGCGACGTCAAGTAGGACTGGTGGTTCACGAATTGCAGCATTGCTCAATCGTAAGAAGAAGTGACAAGTGTTGAATTGTACTCTTTGGTGTTGAAATAAAACTTTAATAATACAGTATAAACATGGCTATGATTAAATATTTTTTGTTGTTAATTGCCGACTGAGCCAAAATCCTAAATTCTAAGAATATTTAGGAATATTCTAAGAATATTCTGGTAGATTCTTTAGAATATTCCGGGTCCAAGCCGGAAAGCCCTCTTTTTGTCGGACTCCGGGGAATGGTAGCTGATCGCTCCGCCACCGCCCCAATTCTCTTAATCTCATCTCAGCCCACATGCTGCCATCACTTTCCTGACGTGGGTTCCGATTCATTCCGCCATGTTTGAAATTACCCTAGTTCCTTCTACTAGGTTTTCCCTCCGCAGATGGTGAGAGTCTTGCGGCACGATCACCCTCCTGAAGAAAGCAAGCTTCACGGCAGAGCAGCTGGAGGCGAAGTATGGCTGCGGCAAGTTTCTGCCCGAACAAAACGTCTATCTCTGCGGTATGCGCTTAGAACCTTCTAGCTCCGACTGACTGATTATCTCTCTCTCTCTCGCTCATTCACAGACTGCCCTCCCTCATCAATTCTAGCAGTCCAATCGAGCAACCAACGTCGAATGGATGTGCCGGCGGGGAATGGGGGCGGCTCAGGCGCAGAGTTGATCTCCTCCAGCGCTTGACGCAGGCGCCGGGAGTGCTGAGGTGCTAAGAGCGACGGAGACATTGTATAAAGCGATTACGGAGGTGCAGGTTGCGATGCGAGGATCTGACAAAGAATGGGCAGATAGAGCTGCCGCTGCAGCCTCTCCTGCTGGTAACTCCCCCGAGTCCTCCTCCGGTGGAGGAGCAACAACAAGTCGCAGGGAGTGTGAAGGAAGGTCCCGAGGGTGGAACCTAGTGTACCAAGATCCTCTGCGTGTTGTGGACTATCTCGGGGTGTTGTGGATGGCTACATGAATGAGTGGGCGCTTGACACACATCATGCCGCCTGGACGATGGCGCTGCAGAGTTCGGGTTGGGGGAAGTCGAGATCGATCCAGGAGCTGGCTACCAAAGGCTTCCACGTCGCGTACGTTTCGTTTATGAGCCCCGGCGCGACGGGCGTCCCCGGGCGAAGTGCAGTTGCCGACGTGCTGACTTCCGATACCAACGACCCCCGCTGCATTGCGGCATGGGTGGCCGCCATCCTCTTGCAGATAAAGGACGCAAGCCCGGGGAAGTGGAGGGAGACGCAGGCGTCATTCCCCAAGGAGGGACAAAACCCGGAGAAGTGGAAGGAGGCGCAGGAGTCATTCCACAAGGAGGTGTCCCAGAGGTATCTCAAGTGGAATTCCTGTAGTTTTTGGGCTGACATTGTGTTACCAGTTACAAGGAACTCAAGGAGGACGTGACTGGAACAGTGCCTCACCAGTCTCCTGCTCCCGGAGAGCAGTGGAATCCTGATCAACTGCGGCAATGGATTGACGGCAAGCTGAGCGGAGTCTTCACACTGGAAAGGAAGGTGGAAAGGAAGGTCGTGGAAAGGAAGGTCGTCTTCTGTCTGGATGAAGCCGCCTCCTTGTTCAAGGAGCGGCCAGGTTCGTTCTTGGCTTTTAGGAGGTTCTTCTCGGCGATACCCCACCATAGGAAGCTCTTCGGTCTGGTGGCTGACACAGCAGGGAAGCTAGGTCTTATTTTCGATCCGAGCGCGCGGGGTGTGGATCCAGCGGCTAAGTTTTTTCAGCCCGTGTGGATGGTGGGAAGCGCGCACAGGGAGCCGGACAAGCTGAAGCGCCTGATGTCGGAGCAGAAGGATGTGGCTGCTGTTTCGGAAGACTTTATAAGGGAGCTCTTCAAGATGGGGCGCCCGCTCTGGCGTGCTCTGCTTGGAAACAATGCGTCCCTGAAGGGTGCAGTGAAGTTCGCCCCAGCCAGAAGCTGTTGAACGGGGTGTCTCTGGTGAGTCTGGAAAAGACGGAGGTCCCACCAGAAAAGAGCATGATCATGCAGGCAATGGCAACGGCCATCATCGGGGTGGTGGCCGGGTTGGAGGTGGCTGCGTGGGCGGACCTCGCCCAACACATGGTGGCTGGCCATATGCGCAGCGTGAGTCACGTAAGTGGGGATCGGGAGCGTATCTTCACTGCTGACGTGATAGAGCCGATCCTGGGCGAGGCGGCGGGTCACATCTTGGCCAATGTGGAGGTGCTGCTTCTTCTTCTCCAAAGCATGGGTGGGGTATTGAAGCAAGCCTTTGTTGTGGAGGGGCCACGAGGAGAGATTGTGGGGAGGCTGCTGCTGGTGCTGGCCATGCATCATTGTTGCAGGCTCGAGCAGTCTGGGGAGCACGAGATGTATAGCCACCCGGTGCCCCTGGGCAGCTTCCTGTCGGTGCTCTGTAGCCGCACGGTGACGGCCAAAGGCTTCATTTTTTTCAACCGTTTCATGTTCCTCAACAGGAAGGAAATAAGCAGGAAGCTTCTCCTCTTCTGTTTTCTTTGCGGGTTTGCCATCATCCCGCAAAGAAACCAAGCGGGGTTCGACGTTCTATTGCCCTGGCTCGTTCCAGGACCGGATGGCAAGTACCAACTGGATCCAGGTCGGATGCGAGCTGTGCCTGTTCAGATCCGAAACAGGCAAGCCGATGCTGTGAAAGCTGAAAAGCTTTTAGCATGTCTTTCCTCCTGGTAAGCTTGTGTTCTTGCCTCAGTGCCAACTTCAGTTTGTTTTTTCCAGGACCCCGAAGGTCAAAGAAAAAGAAGAAACAAGCAAGTCCACGGAGGCGGAGACCAGCAAGTATGTTTGTTGGGCGGAGACCAGCAAGTATGTTTGTTGGGCGGAGACCAGCAAGTATGTTTGTTGTCATTGTGTTAAATCAAAACTTAAATGTTTTATTTTGGACTTCAGGCCCGAGCAGGCAAGTACTTTCAAGCATGACGGGTAAGCTTGTCGTGTATCTCAGCTGCATTCATTCTTTTCTTTGCAGCTTTCCCCCGGAAAGAGCTGCAGCGAAGGTTGCGCGTTTAAAAAATAAAGAACTTGCTGATGAGGATGAAGTTGAAGAGTTCCAAGAGCTCTGGAAGCCCGGCCTCATGGAACATTTTGACGGGGCAGGTCAGTTTGATTTGAGTTTACACTCGATCGCGACTGTTGTTTTTTTTAGGCCTCTCAAGAAGCAGCGGACCACTGTGGCAAAGCAGGAGGAAATCAAGCTTGGAGACGAGTGCGGCTTGTACCTTCACGTCAAGGGGAAAGCAGCTGTTGAGCATGAGGTATAGCACGATTCAAAACTGCTGTTGGTTCTACTGTGTTGTTTTCAGGTGGATATAACTGAGGATTCAAAGGTGCTCGTTCTTCGGGGTGTACGATTCCCATTCCTGGAGGTATGTCATTCATTTTACGGTGTCATTTGCCTTAAAGTCTCTTCTGTTTGTCCTGAGATCAGGGACAGGGACGGGTCTCCGCTGAGCTGGAGAAGATGTGCGACGCATTCTTCAAGGTGGAAGATGAGCTCGAAGTCGATGAGAAGAGAGGGAAGATTGTGCGGCATAATTTCAGCAACTACTTCAAGCTGCGAAAGGTTGGGAAAAAAGTTTATGAACCGGATCTACTTGATATCATATTGTAAATTATACATCTTGATATTATCATTATTATTATGTTCTTAAAAGCTTGTGGATTATCTGTACTCAGCTTTTAAGTGCATTGAGGCTAGGTTAGAACATTGAAATGGTTTTTTTTCTTTTTTTAAATTTTATTAACAGAAAAATAAAACTAACCAGAATTAATTTGTCACCTAAATTATAAGGCTGTTCAATATCGGGTTAAAATTTGAGCAAAAATCTTCTGCCGCGTAAGTTGTATATTCCTGTTTAATAAGTTTTCAACCATTACTGAGTAGTTGCATTACATATTAATAAATTTATTACAAAACAAAGAGGTAAAATTAGTGCGTGCGTGCGTGCGTGTAAGAGAGAGAGTGCAGTATGTGTCACTAATTAACATATTATATCAGGAGATGGAGGGAACTGCTCAGGAGAAGATGGATGAGGCTGGTCAGAAGAAAAGAGGTGAATTTTTAATTTTTTATTAATATCAATTTTAAATGTATTAATTTTGTTTCTATGTTATTTAAAATTCAAAATTAGGAGGTTAAAGGGTCAGCTCAGGAGAAGATGGGCCATGCTAAGGATTCTGCAAGCAATGCTTCTCAGGCTACGAAAGAGAAGACTCAGCAGTCCAAAGAACAAACTGGTCCAGCAGGTAAGTATATGTTATGTATATAAATTTAAATGTAAATATGTTATTAAAGTTCAGTATTTAAAGTGACTTTTATGGAGGAACCAGCAGAGGAATTTGTCTCAGGAACTCTCTCTCTCTCACTCACTCACACACGCACGCACATGCATATGTGTATCTAACGTAGGTTCTTTTGGTGAACGTAGATGGGTGAAAAGATGAAGGAGAGTGCTGAGAAGACAAGGGAGGCACTCGCTGGAGCCGGGGAGAGGGGGAAGGAGAGACATGCATGTACATACTAAAATTGATATCGATTTTAACAAAAATAAAAATAAAATTAAAAAAATTACTTAATAAATGCTTATTTCAATGCTTATAAAATTAGGTGAGTGACTACATCTCAATTTGTTTATGTGTAGGTGTGTTATAAACATAAGGTCGGTTCATGTAAACTAAAACCATGTCTATATTATAGTTGTAGCATTTCGATAAATTGATATAATTGTAAGTTTATATCTGCTAGTATAACAACTAGTTGGTAAGCTTACATATACACACGATTGAGAGCTTGAACGTATGCTTTGTAAACCTATGCAGCCGTATTGCAATTGTTTATAGAATAAGGATTAGTTTAAAAAGATGTTTGTCAAAACACTAATTGCTCGAATTAGTGAAATGCTATACTTCAGTACAGTGTTGAGAAACATTTACGAAATCAGTTTAAGAGTTGGAAATAAATATAATGTTATGGAGGTGTGCAGTATTCTGAATTCAGAGAGATTCTTATCGTGGAAACTAAGTCTTAAAATTTGGTATTTTAAACTTAGTGAGATAAAGAGTTAGGAAGTATTGAACGGCATCTAGTATGATATGCTCTTTGGGGAATGAAGTACAATGAGAGTGACAATTAAGAGAAGTGTTATCTAAATATTATCGATTGAGGCACTAGAGATGGGTTGAATTTTGTGGTTTCCATATTAGTTTGTAAGAAATGTATGTTAGCTTATCTGGTCCCTGAACTGGTCGGTGTTATGAAAGAGTACAAAGATGGTTGCAAAGGACAAATGGTAAGGCTATCACACTTGGTCGCGGATTTGACTGAATTTGATTCCTATCGGGAATAAATTTATGTTAATAACACACCAAGTGAATGGCAGTTGGTAGATTGGTAAGACCTTGTTGTATACATGTGTACAGCCATGCGCCTCTGTGATTGCCTCTGGCCAGATTAATATGTTTACAAAGAACAGGGTTTTACGACTTGTACTCTTATATCGAAAAAGAGCTTGATTCCGATAAAAGTTTCATACTTAGTCTGGCGTAGCTATATACTAATGAGAGATAGGTATAATAGCAGACCCTTATGAAAAGGGGTAATGAGAAGCACCGAGGGATGCAGAGAAGTAAGCTATAATATCATAACATATGGAGATGTGGGACCATTAGAAAATCAAAAGAAATGCGAAGGTGTTTGGTCAAGCATTTGAGAAGTGCTTATTGTGTGTTAGACGACAGAGGTCGTCAACAGCATTTAATATAAAGGAATAAAGCAAGTCTTTATTTCTTATTAACCAAGGGGCCGACAACAACACTAACTAGAGGCCTCCAATATAAATTCTAGTTAAGTAAAGAAATTAACCAGTGTTATGTGCGTCGGGTGACAGACTTTGCAGACGTGCAAAAGGTCTCCAAGTGACTTCATGTCGCAGGTGGTGCCTCCGGCAGCTGGGTTTACAACTCAGTGAACGACGGTTCTGAAGTACTTGGTTTCGTGTAATGCAAGGGGGGTAATAAAACTTATGTGAACTTTTGGCTTACTCCACATAGAGTGATATGCTAGTTTTGGTTAATTTTTTCTAACATTATCTAGTCTTGGAGTTGGACGTCAATGAGGACGTTGACATTTTTAAAGGCGGGGAGTGTGTCATAGTTTTTATTATGACTCCTCTTTACTTTGGACGTTGATTGTTGTTACCTACTGTACTATGTTGACAAGCCCTAGATGTAGTGAGAAACAGCCCCGCTTAGTGCACTTAGGTGTTTAGGGGTAGTCCGGCCGGCTGTCCTTAGATATCTCGAGAAACTCTAAGCGAAGGTAGCACTTACCTTTTAGAAAACTCTTACCCTCGTTTTCCGTGTCCCGGTTGGATTAATGGCTAGTTTGGCATGTCGGATATGCTTAGAAATACCCCTAGGTTTGACAGGTTAGGGTTTAGGGGTTGATGGATAACTCACCAAATATGTTCCCTCTGGGAATGAGATTTCAGTGCTAGCCCACTTATATAAACAGGAAAACAGGGGGGGGGCCTCTGTCACATAAATAAGGTAGTATATAGGAGTGAGGGTTCCTGGGTTCATGACTGAGCTCGTTACTCTTCTCCCGGTGCAAGCTCTAGCTTATGTCGTCAAGGCACAACCCTCTGTTGTGCCGCCCTAACTTCCAGATGCCAAGGGTACGTCCCACCTTCGGGGTAGCTTACCCTTAATGTTGGCGAATCCATGCCTGGGAGGTCTTGTCGGAATGCACGTTCCAAGAGGCAAAGGTTGAGGCTTGTCTCCAGCCTCCTCCTCCACGTCAAGCTAGGTGTAGCACTCACGGCCAAGCAAGGCACATCCGTGTCCTTGTCCAACTGTGGGCGTGGGATCTTGTTTGACAGGTTCACGTTTCTTGGTTCCTGAGGGTTCATAGAGGGTTCTAGAGTTGGCATTTAGGAGCCACGTTTGTGTACTTGGTGCAACTCTTGAATCTAAGGGCTATGGCATGATAGCCCACATCGAGGAAGGCAGTGTCACATGGAGATGTGACACTGGGCTAAACGTCACATGGTACAACGCCTGAGGCACGCCCTTTGGGGTTATGTCATGGCTTGTCGCCAAGGGGTTGGATACTTTAGCAAACAGACATGCTTGTGCTTGCACTAGGGTGCTAAGCCTTAGGCATCCGCTCAAGGGAGGTTAGGTCTCATAACTAGGTGTGCTTTGGCACACTTGGCTAGGGGAGTGTTCTCCTTGGAATTCAAGGGTTGAACAACCTAAACATATTAGTAGGAGCCCTTTCGTGAGGTACTCGCAAGGTCATGTGCTTAGGTTATCCAAACCTAGCCTTAGGGAGTTTGCTTAGCAAGACATCGTGTTCGCCTACGGCGTACACTCGTGTCCTCATTAAGTACTAGCTCTAGGTCTAGGGTATAACTTGGCCACTCAAACCTTTAGGGGTTAGTCGTGGTTCGGGTACCCCTTGTCGCCCTAAAGGGGTTGTACTCCCGGATGAGGGTGATTTCTCAAGGGGTAAGTGACGATGCCTTAGCTTTGTCTAGGGGTATGTGTGGAACACTGATGGGGTTAGGGCATGAGCCTGTCTAGGTCTTCTAGGGAAAGACCCTAAGTCAACTAGGGTTATCCCTCAAGGGTTTTGGGGGCAGACACTTTAGGGAGACTTAGGCTAAACCCTAAATCAACTAGGGTTATCCCTCAAGGTTTTGGGGGTAGACACTCTAGGGAGACTTAGGCTAAACCCTAAGTCTCCTGTCCACTTGGCATTAGAGTCTAACCCTAGGGGTCGTTGGGGTTGTTCTGGGAAACTTAGCGTTGCTCACACAGGGTGATGACGCCAAATGGCCACCTGGTAACCATGTGTCGCCACGTGTTGGCCCTTTGGGTTAAAACTCTGACAATGTATGTGTGTGTTCATATTTGTATTATTAATAATATTTAATAGAGTAGTTTTTACATAATATTGGTATACTATGTATAATATATTACTTTTATAATAATTATAATTTTTTATTTTGTAGTTAAGCTCTCGTTAACAATTGAGTGTAAAGATAATAAGATATTACAAATTGCAACATGCATAATGTTTTTATCAATTAAAATATTAAATTAATGAAGTAAGAATGTGACAATTATTTATAGTTTTATATAATATGACCTCAATAATAAATTTATATTAAACATTTAAATAAGAAAACTTAATATGAAACTAATGATGATAAACACATAAGAGTAAATTCATGAAGACATTATATCTTTATTATTATTAAGCATCACAAAATGGATGTACAATTTATTTCAACATGCATGAATGATTCATATTAACACTCAACATAGTAAAAATGTAATTATGACAAAATCTTATTAAAATAAATATATACATACATACATATATATACAATTATATATGTATTTACATTATGTTAAGTGTAGAAGAATCATTTACTGTATTAGTATATATTAATTATCATTTATAAAAGAAAATCATAAGATCTTCACTTATTTTATATATGGTATATTTAGAATATATTATAGAAATTTATGTAAGTATGCATGTATTTACATATATAAGCGTTCTAAAGTTTATATAATATATTAAACATAAACAAATGAAATAATAAAAGAAATTCTAAATGAATATTTGTCTTAGGTGCCAAGGATATTCTTAAAATCATTTTGGGATTAAGAATAATAAATAAAGAAATAAAATGAATACTTCTACATCATTATTGTTTATGTTAGTGATGTGTATGAGGGTATGTTATACATGTATTTACCCAAGCCTATAAATGTAATATACCTTCTCTATTGAAAAAAGTCATTACACAAATCAAATAAGGAATGTCATATTGTACATATAATTATATTTTTCAGTTTTATTGCACATCCCATGGGAAAATTCTTAATATCCATGTCATAATCTTATAATTTTCAATAATAATAATGGTATATTCTTAAAGATTTTTGAATTATATCATTGGTGATGTAAATTGAAATAAATTTTTTTATTATAAAAATTCGTATATTTTGTCATTCAATTAACAATTAAACGATCTTTAATTTTGTATCACTACTAGCATTTTACAAATTGTTAATGTTAAAATAAGGAAGTTATATATATATTGTCACGACCCGATACAGGATACAGGATACGACATACAGGATCAGCCTACAGGATATGCGATACAGGATTTCGGCCCGCAGGATATTCCCACAGGATATGCCACAGGATATTCTCGCAGGATATTCCCGCAGGATATTTCCTATAGGATAAGGATGACCAATTTTGGCTAGTGACTAGATTAGGCTCATGACCAGATTAGCTTGGAGTTGTGAGCATAAAAGCTCCGACCTAATTGTTGTACAATCAGTTACTATCAACACCAGTCTTTCTACGATCATTCTTGTTCTTGTCTTGCTCTTGTCTTGTCTTGCTCCTTTGCCTCCTGCTCTTGCCCTACTCCTGGATCCTATCCGGTTCCTGTCTTGCTCCTGAATCCTGTCATGTTCTTGTCTCGCTCCTGAATCCTGTCCTACTCCTGATTCCTGAGGTCCCAGTTCCTATTCTGCTATCTTGCTCCCGGATCCTATCCTGATCCTGGATCCGTCCTGTTCCTGAGTCAAGCCTTCATGTCCCTGGAATCCTACTTGCTTCCTGGTTTCCTGGATCGTGGCTTGACAGTTTGATAGTAACTGCTTTCATAGCTCTTCGTTTCCCAGCTACTTTTTTTCCTTGATTCTTTTCCTTCGTTTTTCTCCTTTCTTTCTTTCATACGATCATGGCTGATTTTGAGCACTTTCAACGCGACCACCAAATGTTGCTTCATGAACTGGCCACTTTGCGTCAAGTGGTCACCGATCTTCAAGGCTCCACCCATGCGGCACATGCAGCTGCTGATGCATCTCCAAGGCTGCTGCGCAGGCTCTCTCTCAGGCATCGGTGGTTCCTTCTTCATCGAACTTTTCTCTGGAACCGAAGATCAGCATGCCAGAGAAGTTCAGTGGCAACCGTGCCGATTTCCAAGGTTTCCTGAATCAGATCCGGCTCTTGATCCGCATGCAACCACACCGCTACTCAACGGATGCACAAAAGGTTTGGCCTTTTGGCATCCTTACTAAGTGGATCTCCACGAGCTTGGGTTGCTCCCTTGCTGGAGCGTGACGCCCATTGATGGAAGACTTTGAAGGTTTCGTGGCTGCCTTTGAAGCCTGCTTTGGAGATCCTGAAGTACCGTTCTGCATGCACAAAGTTACGGAGGCTCACACAAGGATCCAGACCAGCTTCTGTTTATGCATCCGAATTCCAGCAATTGTGCACGAACATTCCATGGGACGAGACTGCATTGATCGAACATTTCCGTTTTGGGCTGGGACGACGTGAAGGACCTTCTCCTTACGTTACCGGATGCCCAAACGTTAGCGGAGATCATGCAACAGGCCGTTCGCTGCGACAACCGTCTGTTCGAGTGCCGTCAGGAAAAATTCCGTCAGCAGTTCCTGCCAGCCAATCCTGTAGCCGTAGCACATGTTCCTGCAACACCTTCTGGAGCAGTTCCTATGGAGGTTAGTAATTCCAAGCGTGGCCCACTTTCAACTGCTGAGAAGCAACGTCGACGGGATGAGAACCTATGCTTGTATTGTGGTGCAGCAGGACACAAGGTGGCGGAATGTCCTAATAAATTTAGGAAGTTCAAGGCGCGTGAAGCCGAAGCTGAAGTTCAGTCGGAAAACTTCAATGTCCACTTCGTCTAGGAGCCGCGAAGTTGGACGTAGGTGCAGGCTCCATTGGTGCTGCTCATACCATTCCATCACTCAAGTTTCCTGTACACATTCGCTTCAATAATCGAGAGCTCAAGGAGTTTGCCCTGTTAGACACTGGTGCAAATGCATGTTTCATGGATGACACTTTTGCAGCTCAGCATGGCATTCCGGTGGTGAAGTTGAAGCGTGCAATTCCTGTAGAGGTGCCGATGGTCGTTTGATTGCTTCTGGCGCAGTTACCCACGCTACCACACCTCTCTCTTGCAATCATGGTGCATTCAACTGTTCGATTTCCTTCAACCTGATCAAGACTCGGTCGACTCCCATCATTTTTGGCATGCCATGGTTCGTTGTTGCAAATCCGCAGATCGACTGGAGGTCTGGACGCTCACGTTTTCCTCTCCAGCAGCCAGGATCAACCCTGTACCTTCCTGCGTGCAGGATACATCCTTGGTGTCTGAGGCAGTACAAGCTACAGGATTAACCGTGCCTGTTCCTGTACCAGTGTTGAAGACTCCTGCTCGACAGGATTCACCTCATGTCAGTTCCTCAGCACATCCACAGGCTTTCTCCACTCCTGTAAGTTTGTGGTGTCCTGTACAGGGTTCTTCCAATCCTGTATCAGTGTCGAAGGTTCCTCCTCAACAGGATCCACCTCCTGTTGGTCCATCAGCACACTCACAGGCTCTCCTCACTCCTGTGCATCCACGGACTTCTGTACAAGATTCTTCCAATCCTGTACACTTGTCAACATCCACATCTATTTCTTCCAATCCTGCTTCTTTTCATTACTCTGTTTCTATTCCACCCCCAAGATCCTTCCTCTTTTTCAATCACAGCTCCCTCCTGCTCCTCTCCGAGTTCTTACCACTACCATGTATGAACTTGCCACTGATCCTGCTCCTTTCCACCTTTTTGCCTTTCAAGTAACTCCTACGTCCTCTTCTACCTTTCCTGTGTCTGACTCTCCTGTTTTTCAATCTCCTTCGCCTACCCCTTCTCCTTCTTCTCCTTCTCCTCCTTCTTCTCTACCATCCAAGTACCACGACTTTAAGGACGTTTTTGACAAGCACAAGGCTACAGTTCTTCCTGTTCACAGGTCCTACGACTGTCCTATGATCTTGCAGAAGGAAGACCCCACCGTTCGGACCGATTTACGCATTGTCACCCACAGAGTTGGAGGTTCTTCGCCAGTACATCGAGGACAACTTGGCATCCGGCTTCATTCGTCACTCAAAGTCCCCTGCAGGAGCGCCAATCTTCTTCGTCAAGAAGAAGGATGGGAGCTTACGTTTGGTTGTGGACTACAGGGGTTTGAATCAAGCTACCATTCGGAATCGGTACCCGTTGCCATTGATCCGGAACTTCTCGATCGGCTGCGAGGAGCAAGGTGTTCACGAAGATCGACTTACGAGGGGCCTACAACCTTGTACGGATTCGTCCCGGCGATGAGTGGAAGACTGCCTTCGTACAAGGTATGGACACTTCGAGTACACAGTATGCCTTTCGGCCTTACCAATGCCCCAGCCGTGTTCCAACACATGGTGAACGACATCTTTCGTGACTTCTTGGACCAGTTTGTGGTGATCTACCTCGACGACATTTTGATTTTCTCCAAGGATCAGGCGGCACATGACAAGCATGTACGGTTGGTTCTACAGCGGCTTCGTGAGCATGGCTTGTATGCGAAGTTGGAGAAGTGTTTTTTCGATAGGGATTCTGTGGATTCTTGGGCTACATCGTCTCTCCTGCTGGCGTTTCCATGGACATGCACAAGGTGAAACCATCGTGGAGTGGGAGAGGCCCAAGTCTGTACGAGATGTACAATGTTTCCTTGGCTTTGCAAACTTCTACAGGCGATTCATACAGGACTTCTCCAAGCGTGTATTTCCACTCACGGAACTCACCAAGTGCACAGAGGTTTTCTCTTGGTCCGACAAGCAGAACATGCATTCACAACACTCAAGGACACCTTCACGACAGCTCCGATTTTAGCACATCCTGATCCTTCTCGTCCTTTCTTCGTTGAAGCAGATGCCTCGGATTTTGCAGTAGGATCCGTCCTATCGCAAGTTGGAGAGGACAAGTTGCTTCATCCTGTAGCTTTTCACTCTCGTAAGTTCCTGTCGGCGGAGATCAATTACGAGATTCATGACAAGGAACTCAAGGCCATTGTGGATTCGTTTGAGGAGTGGCGGCATTTCCTGGAAGGTGCTGCACATCCTGTACAAGTTCTTACGGATCACAAGAACCTGGAGTACTTTCAAACGGCTCGAGTTCTCAGTCGGCGACAGGCTAGGTGGGCGGAGTTCCTATCACGTTTTGACTTCGTCATCGTCTACAGGCCCGGTTTTCGGAATGGCAAGGCGGACGCATTGTCTAGGCGCTCTTACCTTGCACCAAGCCCGGGCGATCCTGCATTTGACTGTCAAAGGCAAGTGTTGTTGGGTCCTGATCGATTCCGGCTTGCGGCACTGCAGGTTCATCAGGCTCCAGCAAATTCAACACTCCTACAAGAGGTCCGTTCGCAGTTGGCTACAGACGACTTGGCAAAGAATGTGTTCTCACACATTCATCCTGACGTTGCAAGTTCCTCTTCCTCCAGTTCCCGTCCAGACTACAACCTGTTCACCATACAGGATGGACTCCTGTACCGGGAAGGTCTCCTGTACGTTCCTGTTGGTGTTTGCAGGACTCGTGTGGTACAGGATTGTCATGATACCCGGCTACAGGACATTTTGGTGTGGCCAAGACAGTTGAGTTGGTGACTCGCAACTATTGGTGGCCTGGGTTGCGAGGTTTTGTGGAAAGGTTTGTACGGAGTTGTGACACCTGCAACAGGTCGAAGATGCCTCGTCATGCACCTTCTGGTCTTCTTCGTCCTCTTCCTGTTCCTTCTGCTCCTTGGAGATCCATTTCTATGGATTTCCTCACAGATCTTCCTCCTTCTCGTGGATTCGATGCAGTTCTTGTGGTGGTTGACCGTTTCACCAAGCAGGCTCATTTCCTACCCTGCAACAAGACAGCTACAGGTCAGACAACTGCCGAGTTGGTGATCCGTGAGGTGTTCCGACATCATGGTCTTCCTGAGAGCATTGTTTCCGATCGAGGTCCACAATTCATGTCCAAGTTTTGGCGAGAGCTTCTTCGGAGTCTACAGGTTAAAGCGGATCTTTCTTCAGGATATCACCCGCAAACTGATGGACAGTCAGAACGCACAATCCAGACCTTGGAGCAATATCTTCGTTGCTTCATCAGTTACCAACAGGATAATTGGTTGGACCTTCTTCCTATGGCGGAGTTTGCCTACAACAACTCCATTCACGCATCTACAGGCCAGACACCTTTCTTTGCTCTTACAGGCCACCATCCACGTTTTGACTTTGCTCTCCTGCTTCTCCTTCTTCCGCTCCTGCAGTACAGGATCGTCTCAGCATCTTCGTCAGGTACAGGATGATCTCCAGGTTCATCTTCAGCAGGCACAGGAACGGTACAAGCATCATGCTGATGCTCACCGTCACCGGCACCTGCATACAAGATTGGTGATCTCGTGTGGCTTCTTCGTCGACACATTCGCACCAACAGGCCTTCTTCTAAGTTGGATTTTCAACGATTGGGCCCTTACAGGATCGTGGCGGAGGTAAATCCTGTAGCTTTCCGACTCGAGTTACCATCCACGGTGAAACTTCATCCTGTGTTTCACACCTCCTTGTTGGAGCCGTATCATCCTTCTTCTCTTCCTGGTCGTGCTTCTTCTCCTCCCCCTCCTGTGGTCATTGCTGGTGAACCTGAGTACGAAGTTGCAGCCATCCTTGATTCTCGTCTTCATCGCCGCCAACTTCAATACTTGGTGGATTGGAAAGGTTATTTGCCTACCGATCGCACTTGGGAACCTGCATCCAACTTACTCCATGCTTCTTCCAAAGTTGCTGCCTTCCATCGGCATTATCCTGCTAAACCAGGTCCAAGACTCGTGGAACTCGTCCTTAGGGAGGAGGTGCTGTCACAACCCGATACAGGATACAGGATACGGATACAGGATTGCCTACAGGATATGCGATACAGGATTTCGGCCGCAGGATATTCCACAGGATATCCTACAGGATATTCCAGGATATCCTACAGGATATCCTATAGGATAAGGATGGACCAATTTTAGCTATGACTAGATTAGCTCATGACAGATTAGCTTGGAGTTGTGAGCATAAAAGCTCCGACCTAATTGTTGTACAATCAGTTACTATCAACACCAGTCTTTCTACGATCATTCTTGTTCTTGTCTTGTCTTCTTTGCCTCCTGCTCTTGTCCTACTCCTGGATCCTATCCGGTTCCTGTCTTGCTCCTGAATCCTGTCCTGTCTTGTCTCGCTCCTGAATCCTGTCCTACTCCTGATTCCTGAGGTCCCAGTTCCTATTCTGCTATCTTGCTCCCGGATCCTATCCTGATCCTGGATCCGTCCTGTTCCTGAGTCAAGCCTTCCTGTCCCTGGAATCCTACTTGCTTCCTGGGTTTCCTGGATCGTGGCTTTGACAGCTTACTTTATACAACTTTACAACTTCCTCAAACTGCAATAAATGTCTTTTAGGATTTTCCTTCTTTCCTGCAGAAAATATTGGGAACATCAATGTGCCTCCCAACATTCCAGGGAAAAGTGTCATATTAGACATATTCGGTGGGTTCTCTCTACCACCTTCCTCTTCACCAAGAGGGGAATTTCCAGGAGATACTCCTCCTGGTCTAATAGGAAATCCTGTTCTCCGAGGAGTTCCTTCCAACTCCTCTTCTCCTGCAGTTTGATAGTCACCGTATTGTATATCCTCCACACCTTTAGCAGCACTTTCTCCTATCTGATCAATGAGTTTTATAAGAGCTTCTTGCCTATTAGCAAGCTCTATTTGCTCAGCTCGGGCAGCCTCTCTCTCGGCCTGCCTATTATCTCTCTCTCTTGCTAGAGACGAGTTAGGATTATGTTGCCTCCAAGGCTCCATCCATCATCATATCTATACACACTTCTTTTTCACTTAAGCTCTACTTCTCTCAGAGCTATATCACTTCTCACTTAGGAATTCAACAAATTCCTCCACAACAATGGCGAAATCCCTCCGTGGTTGCCATGTGTTAACATACAAAACTTTCATGTGTGCAGAAAACACTGTTCACACCGTAGGAAAAGCTTTGCACGTTAAAGTGTAGGGATTTCGTCCAATAGAGAGCTCTAGATATATACTCATTTCGTCTCTAAGGTCAAGGATAGGATTTTGCTTTGGCCATTGCCATGTATAAGCATTCACAATACCCCATAAATATGCACTTGCATTACTATATGAATACAAAGAGATAGCAAGTGTGGAGACTTACTTCTCTCCCTAAGATACTCTCTCTCTCATGCATTGCTCTCCATAGCCTTCATAGCCTTCATCGTCTCTCTCTCTTCCTGCCCTTCTCTTGCCCTAACCGTATCCTGTCCTCCTCCAACCGTCATAACTGTCTGCTTCCTGCAACCGTAGGATCCTTCCTACCCTGTAGGATTTTCCTACTGCCGTAGGATTTATCCTGTACACAGGATATTTCCTACTACTACTTTCCTACAAGTTATTCCTCCACCGTAGGAAAGTCCTATGTATGCAGTTCCTACATGCTATATTTTTGGCCTCTAACAGGTACAACCCTTTGTTGTGCCGCCCTAACTTCCAGATGCCAGGGGTACGTCCCACCTTCAGGGTAGCTTACCTTTAACGTTGGCGAATCCATGCCTGGGAGGACTTGTCGGAATGCACGTTCCAAGAGGCAGAGGTTGAGGCTTGTCTCCAGCCTCTTCCTCCACGTCAAGCTAGGTGTAGCACTCACGGCCAAGCAAGGCACATCCGTGTCCTTGACCAACTGTGGACGTGGGATCTTGTTTGATAGGTTCACGTTACCTGGTTCCTGAGGGTTCATTGAGGGGTTCTAGAGTTGGCATTTAGGAACCACGTTTGTGGTACTTGGTGCAACTCTTGAATCTAAGGGCTATGGCATGATAGCCCACATCATGGAAGGCAGTGTCACATGGAGATGTGACACTAGGCTAAGCGTCACATGGTACAACGCCCGAGGCACGCCCTTTGGGGTTATGTCATGGGCTTGTTGCTAAGGGGTTGGATACTCTAGCAAACAGGCATGCTTGTGCTTGCACTAGGGTGCTAAGCCTTGGGCATCCGCTTAAGGGAGGTTAGGTTTCGTAACTAGGTGTGCTTTGGCACACTTGGCTAGGGGAGTGTTCTCCTTGGAATCCAGGGGTTGAACAACCTAAGCTCATTAGCAGAAGCCCTTTCGTAAGGCACTCGCAAGGTCATGTGCTTAGGGTTATCCCAAACCTAGCCTTAGGGAGTTTGCGTAGCAGAACACTCGTGGCGCACACTCGTGTCCTCACTAAGTACTAGCCCTAGGTTTAGGGTATAACTTGGCCACTCAAACCCTTAGGGGTTAGTCGTGGTTCAGGGTACCCCTTGTCGCCCTAAAGGGGTTGTACTCCCGGATGAGGGTGATTCCTCAAGGGGTAAGTGACAATGCCTTAGCTCTGTCTAGGGGTATGTGTGGAACACACGTCTCCTTGATGGGGGTTAGGGCATGAGCCTATCTAGGTCTTCTATGGCAAAACCCTAAGTCAACTAGGGTTATCCCTCAAGGGTTTTGGGGGCAGACACTCTAGGGAGACTTAGGCTAAACCCTAAGTCAACTGGGGTTATCCCTCAAGGGTTTTTGGGGGTAGACACTCTAGGGAGACTTAAGATAAACCCTAAGTCTCCTGTCCACTTGGGCATTAGAGTCTAACCTTAGGGGTCGTTGGGGTTGTTCTAGGAAACTTAACGTTGCTCACACAGGGTGATAACGCCGAATGGCCACTTGGCAGCCACGTGTTGCCACAAGTTGGCCCTTTGGGTTAAAACTCTGACAATATGTTCATAGAATATTTGTTCTTGCAAATAATCGAAGTGTTAGTATTAAAGATTGTATGATATAAATCTAATATATATATATATAAGAGATATATATGTATGAATTATATATTATATAACATGTTTAAAAATGAAATTTCGGTCTTACCTTCTTTGTACTTGTTTCATTTAGTTCCTTATAATTTAAGTAGAAATATATATATATATATATATATATATATAACGAAAGAGAGAGACACACGTGGAGTCAAAATGAAACTCTATCACTAGATACAATGGTGATCTTGCAATATTGATGCTATTTCTTTGCTTATCTGAGCTCATACTATACTAACCCTAACCCTTAATTGACGTTGAAGATCTAAAACTTTATCTTTAAATTGGACGATGGATATTAACTAGAATAAAGAATTTTAAATCTAAGAAAAAACCTTATGACCTTGATATGGTTTATTGAGCATGTCAATTTATCATTATGTTTATCACATGTGTAATGGAGCTATAGTGTATGTATAGGGTGCAAGGAAATAAACACGCACACACACACACACACGCACACATGTATATATGTATATGTGTGTGTGTGTGTGTTATTGTGTATAAGATTATACACTTTAAAAAATATTGTATATATAATTCATTAAACGATAAAGATGCTTATATATATAATATTGCACCTCATGACACACACACATATATATTATTATATATGAAATTTTAGACTTTAAAACATATTCATGTGTTTTGTATATATACTTTGTTAAAGATACATATATATTTGTTATTGTGTACAGGATTACACACTTAAAACATATTTATATATTATATATATATACTACTGCATATTATATATATCCTCATATACACTCTCCCCATTCACCATGTATCCCATTAGAAATGTTATTCAAGATACCACATTTTGGAGAGGCAAACACTCTATATGCTTCTGGTGTGCACCTACACTTGGCATACATATCAACAAAAGCAGTTTTCACATATATCTTTATTATATATTAAATTTAATGCATATTATATATATTATATGGTACCTCGATTGTATACATATGCATCTACATACACATATAGCTATGTTTATCAATTGATACCTCACTTATAAAATCAATTGTGAAGCCTTGTAAATTTTGTTTAAAATTTATATCTCTAATGACCATTAAAGCTTTATAATTACTCATTAATTATATTAATTATAAATATACAACTCAATTTTCAATTAAAACCATATTAAAAAACCACATATAAAGTCAATTATTTTTGTACTTTAACAATTTTTAAAGACATAGTGTACTATTTAAAGTAATATTTTAATGCTCAAATTATAATTTTAATTATATCTACTATACAAAACCACACACATGGCTATTTCAACCATAATGCACTTTGTAAAAGTCCATATGAAATAATATGTATAAAAAATAAAATATAAATTTCAAAAACTAACCTATTCGGGTTGCTGTGAAAATAACAACAAAATACATCTCGTTCTTATACTTTAACAATTAAATGTTAACTTACAGCATGTTATAATAATTTTATTTCATGTTTGAATATAGTTTTTAACCATGTTTCTCACCCTAATGGTTTGTATTTACTATAGTAAATACAAAGGTTAATAATAATATGGAATTAAACTTTACAATTCCAATATAAATAAATATGTTTCTAATTAAGTATTAAATGTCGTTCATATAAAGATTAATGTTTAATTGTGATCATCCTAAGGATTGTGAAGTTTGAGTGTAACTAATTTGAGTTCAAATTGTTATAAAATTTCTTTCTTGTCAATTTACATTCCCTACACAGTTTTAAATTCTTTCATAAATACAATTTCAACATTTATTAAATTAAAAGTTATTTTATTTTATCACTGATTTGTTTTTCACTTGTTACAAGTTATTTAAAATTTATAATCTATGTACACTTACATGGCACCTATGTGACTTTTCCGATGGTAGCCAATTTTACTTGATTAAATAGCTATTGAGCATAAATTCGATTAAAATAGTTTAATTCACTACCCAAAAATACAATTACTTATGAAAGCACAAGAATTTGTGAAGGCTTTATCACGCATACACACACTTATAAAGTTGTGTTTATAAGTTTGCAGATCCTACAAATTTATAAACTCAAATTTAATATACATATTGTACCTATGTATATCGTATACTAATTAGATTTTTCAATAATTAATTAATTCATTTTAATATTATTTATTTATAATATTACATTTAAAAATAAATGGCAACTTTATTTTTGCCACTTTACCCATGTACGGCTTCATGGAATAAAGAATAGGATGGTTAAATATGAAAATGGATTATAAATTCTAATATTTATTTCAAATATATATACATATATATGCTTTATAATATTAAAGTACCGAACTAGTATTTATACTTAATAGTATATCACCATGTGTGGAATAAAGAATAAGGTGGTAAATTTCAAATTTTAAACACCAATTTGTAAAACCCTTTCACAAAGGTTTTGAGCAAGTTTAAGGAAGTTATATTGAGAATATGGTGAGAAGAAGATGTGATTGAATGGTGCTCAAATAAGCCATGCCAATGGCACTCAAATAGGTGGATAGAATTAATGGCACTATAGCTCGATGCCTCCAACACAACATATAACTCACAGCTTGGCAAACAGGGTGGTGTGCCACCACTAAATCACACTGCCCAAATCAATTCATAGCTAATAGAATTTTTATATCACAGCCAGTAATGGCTCATTGCTAGACTTAAATCACAACTTCGACTCCCAAAAACTCAAACTTGATAAAAATTAAGTTTAAGGACTGATGAAAATATAATGCGGATGAGTTGGAGATCTCGCAGAGTAAGTGTCACTCGATAAATCTGCCATTCGATTTTCTTTTTTTGTCTTTCCCTCTTTCTTAACCTTTTCATATTTCTTCGCTTGAGCCACCTTCTCATGTTCTTATTATTTCTTTCTCATTTGCAGTATTTTCTTCTCCTAGCACATCAATTGTTTGTGACTCTTATGATTCTCATTCTCAATCAAGTGTTGAGTTGAGTGCTTTATGTCTTTCTTATACTAATCTGGATATTAAACATGTATGTGTAGTCAAGAATCTTGCTTTTATTTCGTTTGTATAATCTTTAATTATTTTTGATGTTGATGTTCCAAGGGTTGAGTCACTTTTGCTAGAATTTTAGGTTGAGTGTATTTCCTCGGTTATGAGTGCCATTAAGAGTCTTTGCCTTACCGTTATTGCTAAGGAGTTTTTTTATTTCCTTAAAAGGGTATGGACTTTTCCTATTGATTTTCCCATTTTAAATGTTGAGATATATATTGAAGATGTTAACCAGTGTGAGTCTCTTGCTTCTCTTGTGGTGGCCAAAGTATTTTATAATAGGATACCCTTATTATTCAGCCTTTATGTTCTTTGAACACATTTCTTCCTTATTTTTTTATTTCTGCCTTAACAAATGTTGAAAATTTCTTTTCTAATGCTTCTTTATCATATTTTTCTTTTCCACTTTTTTCCTTAAGTTTCTCACTTTTTTGCCTCAATTTGGAGGGGGTACAGGGACGGATGAGAGTCCGACCCCGATGATGGAGTAAGGACAAGTGGATACGATAATGGAGCAAAGACAAACAATATGGATTGTGGAGTGAGAATGAGCATAGCAAATCCGAATGGAACATCCGACCTCGACATAATGAGGTTGAACAGATGCAATAGTGAAGTGAGGCCAAACACAGAGAGAGAAATAAGGACAAATGCAACGAGTCCGAACAGAGCTAGGGCTTCAAATTTTTTTTTCCTTCAAAGAAGGATGTAAAGAACGAATAAAGTGAATCTGACCTTCCATGTGCGGTGCTGGACAAGGATGAAGGTTGTGAGTCCAAGTTAATATGGGTCTCGAATGTTGACCCAAGGGAAGACGCAAAAGTAGGTTATATTGATCATCATGAGTATGAGTTAACAGTGGTCTTGGAGAACGATCGGCAAACAAACTCAAGATGTATTGTTTAATGTAATGGCATTTTATAAATTAGAGTGGCTCTCAAAATCGTTTGCTTTGGTTCAAAAATACGACTTCTAAGACTTTAAATACATATATATATATATATATATATATATATATATATATATATTGGAATCTTTAAATGCATGTATATATATACAGTGTATATATCGATGGTATTACCCTGTTAAGTAATCTAAACCCAATTAATATACATATTCGAATTAGGGGTGAAAATTCTAGGCAATGGAAGGGAAAATGAGGGTGGCTGTACCAGGCGGCCAGTTCAAGACTTTCAAGCCGGAGTCCCCAACAGATAGCGTGACATCGCGTCTTGAAAAGCTGTATGGTGTCAGAGATCCGCTCGATGCTGAAGGTGACTCGGTTGTCGAGGATAAACTGCGTGCAAGCAGTTATGAGTACGCTGTTTCAGGTATGGCTTTCTTCTGATATGCCGCTTGATTTGGCTTGATTTCTCCATGTTTTGAGCGATTTGTGATTGCATGTGTTGCTCACAGCTATGGCGTCTTGTTTTATACCTGTGCGTTTAGTGTTTTGGATCTGGTTTTGTGCTTACCATGCCCTGGATCCACCAGATCCAGGCCCCTTGTTTTGCAGCTTGGATCTGGTGGATCATTTGTGTGTCGGTGGGCTTGTTTCCTCTTTGTTTTCCCTTCTGAGCAAATTGCAAAACCCTTTGTTTTCCTTTTCTTCGGATCTCTTCATGTCTTTTCTGGTTGCGAAGCTAGGGCCGCAAAGCCATCTCAGAGCTGGTGTTGTGTGCTCTGGATCTGTTATTGCCGGTCTTAGATCTTGTGGGTGTTGTTCTCTCTCGCTGACAAATCTGTGTTTGTTTTGTTTTTGCTACCCTTGCTCCTGGTCATGCTGGTAAGTATTATTTATGTTTTGGCTACTATTGTCCCTTGTCCGTTACTTGTGGTGCTCATTGGCTAGGATCTGTTTGGCTAAATATGTTCCTTGATCTTTTTGGAGCCCTAACTTGAGTTGAGATTAGAGTTAAGGGTTTTAACCTTAACCAAATCTAATCACCAAAATATACCATACATATTGAATATATCAAGCAAGGTCACTATCATTCTCAGGTAGAGCCACCTGTCCCGCAAATAAGAAAAGAACCTCTTAAACTTGTATTTCTCGTCTGGTCCCTAATAGTTATAACCTTAATGACCCATGTGGCAGTTATAACACTCAAGTTCCAAAGACTTTACAAATCGATCGTTTAAGGAAGCAAGTTTATATATTACTTATTTAATCCTTAGGGAAACAAAGAACAAGATGAAAATACAATTGGTGTTTAATTAAATTACAATTTTACATCTATTGATCTATTGCACTGCCGCTTTCACATTCCACTGCCACTGTGTCTTTCTCCTCCACCGCCTTGAAAGGTTACAGAATATTTTAGGCATACTATTGACACATTCTTATATAATACACTTACCATCATACATACTCCGTACTTCATACTCGTACACGTGGGTATAGAATATTCTTAACCATCGTTCGTTTGACTACCGTTGAAAGACGTTGATTTTATTCCATTGACCGGCTTTGACTTTTGTAAGTTGGGGACCCATCAATCGTCGTCGTTGAAACTTGGATCTAAATCTTGGCCGTCAAAGCTGAAGTCCTAGGGTTTGGAGGATATGGGTGTCGACTTGCGCTCTATGCTGGATGTGCAACGAGAAATCGATGGGGTGCAACGAGAAATCGATGGGGTGCAACGAAAAATCGATGACGTGGAGTTTCAACTTTCGATCGCGAAAGATCCCGAAGAGAAAAAGTACCTGCGAGAGAAGGAGAAGCAGGTGCGAGAGAAGGAGAGCAGCTGCGAGATGAGAAGAGCAGCTGCGAGATGAGAAGATGCAGCTGCGAGAGAAGGAGAAACAGCGGACTCTTGCCAAAGGTATGGTTCTGCTGTTGATGATTTGATTCTAGTAGGTCAGCGATTGATTGTTCTTTAAGGCTATGTGTTTCGTCTTGCCTTGAGCTTCTCATGACCCTGGATTTGGGCGAGTTTGTTCCTGTTTGTTTCGGTGGCCATGGCGTGGTGGGCTTGTTTCCTCTTTGTTTTCCCTTCTGAGCAAATTGCAAAAGCTTTTCTTTTTCTCAAAGCCATCTCAGAGCTGGTGTTGTGTGCTCTGGATCTGTTATTGCTGGTCTTAGATCTTGTGGGTGTTGTTCTGTTTATTGATTTCGACTTTCTCTCGCTGACAAATCTGTGTTTGTTTTTGCAGCTCCTGCCCCTGCCCTTGCTCCTGGTCATGCTGGTAAGTGTTATTTACTATTGTCCCTTGTCCGTTACTTGTGGTCTTCTGGGTGTTTTGGATTTATTGTGTTTTCTTGTACTTCTAGACATCTCTGAGGTGCCCCTGCGTGACGACGACTTCACTGTCAAGGATGGCTTTATGAAGCTGCCCCGAATTGCTGGAGAACCTGGTGAGATTTATGTTCGCGTCTCGTATAAGAGGGCCTTTCAACGACAATTACACGTTCACTCATATTTCTGGAAATCCAGGGATCGGCAAGTCATGCTGTTTGTGGTACTTCGTATCACGGCTACGCCAGTTGGGCTGCTCGATTGTAGTGCAGCTGTCGACTTTCTCAAAGTTCTATTACTTCCATGGTGGAAAGTGTGAGCGGGTAACAAAGGAGGTGGCAGACAAGTACCTTGACGTACCGGGAACATGGTTGCTGATCGACCAGAGGTTCAATGGCGTACGCAATTTATTTGGCCGCTCTGTGCTTTTCGCCAGTCCAAATCCTGGCAACGGTGCTGTGGAAGCAGAGAAGACTATGGACGAGGGATACTTCACAATCCTCCACATGTGCGCGTGGAAGCCTGCCGAACTGTTAGCTCTGTGGAACAGAAAGTGGCAGGACAACTTGCAGAGGACTGAGTACTCCTTGGCAGGAGAAGAGCGGGACTTTTTTAATTCCCCAGGTTATACGAGTGCTGCAAATTTCATGGCACGGCTATATATCTGCGGGGTATTGTTCGGCACTTCCGGCGTGAACTTTCACGGGTGGCGGAGACAACGGGCGGGGCAGTAGAGTATTACGTGAGAACGTTGCAGGAGCCGGTTAATTCCCCGTCACATAGAATCTTTCTGGAGGATCCCGAGCATAACATGAAAAGCATACGTGAAGTGAAGTTTGTGTCCCCTTGGTGCAAGAAGCGGTTTGGCCAGGAGTTCTACAGAGCTAACCTGGAGAAACGACTGGATCTCCTAGACAGGACCAAAGCTTACTCAAAGTTCGCAGCTGCTGCGGGATGTGTTTTCGAGGACTTCGCTCACAAGACGTTAAGTGCTGGTGGCGAGTTCCCTCTTTCTGATGGTTCGAGGATTACTCTTCCACCGGCGGACATCAAGCGTCACTACGGCAACAATTTCACCTTCACCGATTCCGACAGGGACAAGTACGTACTTCTGCTGAGTCGCACGCTCCCCTTGGTGGATTCGATTGCCGGGAGGTTTCAGTACCTCCTCCAAGTCACTCGAGCAAAGGAGCGAAGGCCCATGTGGAAATCCGATTATGAGGAGTTGGTTAAAGTTTGCGAATCAATTGGCCAGCAGAAACCAATCTTCGTGCTAGTCATTCCGGAGGGTCATTGTGAGCTGCCGTATACCAAGCTCAAGACACCCAAAACGGATGCTGACACCAAGCTTGAAACACCGGAAACGGATGCTGACACCAGGCTGAAGAGGCCCAAAACGGATGTTCACACCAACCTCAAGACGCCCAAAACGGATGCTCACACCAACCTCAAGACGCCCAAAACGGATGCTCACACCAAGCTCAAAACGGATGCTGACGGTCAACGAAAAAGAAAGCGGTCCAGTTATTCGATCACGGAGTTGAAAGAGGCAAAGCAGTTGATTCTCCCCAGACCGGAAAAAGCGAAGCTGGTACCTGATTATCGCCTGGAGTTGCAGCAGGTGATGGAAGACATGGAGCGTGTTGCTCGTGAGAAGGGGCCTCTATTCGAAGTTGAAGATGAGGAGTGTGAAGAGTGTGGCCTATGGGAAGGGGATGACTGGATAGTCTGTGGTGAATGCAAAAGTTGGTACCACCGGGTGTGTGCGAAATGGACTGCTGAAGATATGAGGTCTCCATTTTTCTGTAAGCTGTGCAAGAATGTCTAAGTGTCTTGAGATTGACATTCTGATTTCAATAGTATATATAAAGTATAGTGTTCATCCCATTGAATTCTAACGATATGGAAATGGATATTCTGATATTAGTGGAAGTAGTTTAACATTAATTATATACATACATACGTACGTACGTACATATATATTAAAATAAATTCCAAACCGTTCCATGCATGGAACCTCTTTAATAAAATATAATGTATCGATGATATAATATATATTTGAAGGATACGCTTTAACGATGTTGTAATTAACATTTCATTTATAAATTATAATGATTAGTGCATAAGTGGTGCTTCTAGACAAAGATAATCATACATAAGCCGCAGAAAATGTTATTTTTATTGGCTTTATGGGACCTCCATTTTTAAACTCATTACTTGGTGTAATTATCCAAAAACCGATGTTAGGCTTCACCACAAATTTATATATATAATAACACTGTTATTGATATTTTATGGGATATATTTATATGTCCTTTCTAAAGTTTGAGTTTAATACACACACACACACACACACACACACACACAGCCTATACACATAAAACTGTGAATTTTATAATGGTGATATGTTTATTTAAATTGATCAGACTATTTAGTAATAATAATTATTTATGTATATATATTGTGTGTCTCCATATATATGTGTGTGACCTGTTGCCTGCTCACAACTTTGACATTGAAACTGATAACAGACAATAATATTAATTCAATAACTTTAACATAAATAATATTTATGCTCAATAATTTTATAGAATATAGAATATCTCTTATTTTTATGTTAAATACTACTTTAATACACATATAGAATATCTTTCACATCAAGATGAAACATTCTTCCGAGTGTCAAATTCGTAAAAATAATTATATTTTTTATTAATTCGTATAGAGACAAACCTTCAGGTATGATTTAATTATAATTGCTATTAAGATAGTATTAGATACTATATGTTATACTCTCTCTCTCTCTCTCTCAATGTACGGTGAATATACTGGTTAATTTTATAAAGTACACATAATGTGGTTCTAGTTTTCCAATCCTTATATAATTAACTTACTATACATATAGGGTTAGAACAAGTTTAGATAAGCTTGGTAAACCTGCTCGCTTAAGTTTACCATCAAACAGGATTGTGAAACTCTCAAAACAACAGACAAGGTGTGTGTGCATGTTCAAATTCATTGTTTTGAAACACACACACACACACAGAGTAAAACTTATTATTTTAATGCAGAAGGACGAGGGGATCGCGTTAATTGGCGAGGAAGTGACGTCATTAAGGAAACAGATAGAGAGTTTAACGCTAAGCGAGGTTAAGCTCAAGGAAGAAGTTGAACAAATCAGCTTACAGAAGCGGGAACTCGAATATCCTAGGAATTAGGATCTTGAAGATTCTCGGAATACTATCCAGGAGCTTGCTCATGAAAAGGGAATAACAGCAAGGAATAATGATAGTTTTGATTATGATTCTTTTTTATTTTTATTTTTTGTTATTCACCGAATTATGTTGATACGCCTTAGGGGTGTAAAGAAAATATGCATGTTTAATGCACTTAGGTATCTAATGATGGTTCGGTTACGTGTCATTAGGTATTTACAAAAAACTCTATAAAATTAGCACTTCCATCTAAAAAATTCTTACTTTGGTTTTTTTGTG
>PUQB01000011.1:600000-772500 GCA_003024785.1 Selaginella tamariscina
CCAAGTTGATTCCAGAATCCCCCTGCCCATCTCTTCTCCTGCTCTTGTCTTTAATGTCACCTCAATTCCACATCTGAATACAAAAATGATTAGTTCAAGTATCCGAGTATAACAGATTTTATTTTAATTCTTACCCAGAATTTGACGACGACTCCATACTAATGACTCGATCTCCTTGTTTGATCAAATCGTCCTTCTGCAAAATAATACACTATAATACAAATCATATAAAAACGCACACACACTTGTATAAACCCGAATATACAAAAATAATACACAGAGAGAAGTAGACGTAATTAACTGTCCGAAGCTCACATTTGTGTAGTGCAAAAGAAAGATAACATTTCGTTTTAGAACCACCACAAATGTGAGCTCTGGACAGTTTTACATAGATTCCTAGCTTTTACTCGAAATATTATGATAAGATGATAAAAGTAAATAAAATGAGATATGCAACTTATATATACTAATACACATATATATTCACATGGAAGGTGCGGCGGGATTAATCTCGCCACCCCTTCAATGCCTCCTGAAAGAGTGGGCGGGATTAATCTCGCCACCTTTCTGGAGGCCTTGAACGGGAGTGCGGAATTAATCTTGCCACCCTTCTCGGTCTCAGAGAGAACTGGGCAGGATTTATTTCTCACACCCCTTCAGTGACTCCAGAAAGGAGGCGGGATTAATCTCGCCCACCATGTAAGGGATGGTTAAATGAATTTCCCACCCTTCCCAGTCTCTCCATTGGTATGTTGTAAACCTTCTACGTCTCAGACAGAAACGTTTGGGATTGGTCCGACTCACCAATGGAGAAAAAAGGAAGGGTGGCGGATTCATTCCTCCAACAGGCATTGAAGACTCGGCGGGATTAATCCCGCCGCCCAGGGCCTTCACTCGGTCCCTATGCGGCGGGATTAATCCCGCCGGACGCCAATTCCCTGCGCGGAATCGGGCGGGATTAATCCCGCCGCCTAGGCACTTCAGGGCCAATGGCGGCGGGATAATCCCGCCCGATTCCGCGCAGGGAATTGGCGCGGCGGGATTAATCCCGCCTCCCAGGCCCTTCACTCGGGCCTTAGTCGGCGGGATTAATCCCGCCGAACGCCAATGCCCTGTGCGAAATCTTGCGGGATTAATCCCGCCGCCTAGGCCCTTCAGGCAGGCCAATGGCGGCGGGATAAATCCCGCCGATTCCGCGCAGGGCATGCGTACGCGGCGGGATTAATCCCGCCGCCCAGGCCCTTCACTTCGGCCGTAGGCGGCGGGATTAATCCCGCTGGACGCCACCTTTCTCGTTCTCAGAGAGAATTGGGCAGGATTTATTTCTCACACCCCTTCAGGGGCTCTGAAAAGGCGGCGGGATTAATCCCCCCACCATGTAAGGGATGGTGAAATTAATCCCACCACCCTTCTCAGTTCCCTCCATTGGTATTTTGTAAACCTTCTCCGTCTCAGACAGAGTTAGTCGGGATTGATTCAACATACCAATGGAGGAAAAAAAAAGGGTGGCGGGATTAATCCCGCCACCGGGCAATGAAGGTTCGGAGAGATTAATCCCCCGCCCTCTCGTAAATCATGCGCTCACACATATATATTGGCTGCGGCATTTTGAACAGGGATGGGTGGGGGGGATTAATCCCGCCGCTTATATCCTGCGGAAGTGCCTGAGCGGCGGGATTAATCCCGCCGCCCTCCGCGAAGGGCATGAGCGTGGGGCGGGATTAATCCCGCCGTTCATGTCCTGCGTGAATTCCCTGGGCGGCGGATTAATCCGCCCCTTACGCGCAGGACATGTCATGCAGGCTCTTCGGTTAGCCTTCCGTGCAGGATCTTTCATGCAGGTCTTCGGTTAGCCTCATGAGCGGCGGGATTAATCCCGCCGCCCATCCCCTGTAAATGCCCTGCGCGGAATCCACCGGGATTAATCCCGCCCATTAGGGCCTTCACACAGGCCATTGCCGGCGAGATAAATCCCGCCGCATTCCGCGAGGGCATGGGTGGGCGGCGGGATTAATCCCGCCGCCGAGGCCCCTCACGCAGGCGGGATTAATCCCGCCGCTCTTCGGTTTGTCCTAGAGCGGCGGGATTAATCCCGCTGCCGAGGCCATAACCTATAGCGGTGGGATTAATCCCGCCGCTCGAGGGGCTTAGCGTGTGTGCGAGAGATAAAATTAATAATAAAAAAATTACACAGATAAAAACACACACATATATATATGTGTGTATATATATATATATATATATATATGTATGTATGTATGTATGTATAGGAGTGTACGTGTGTGTGCAAGAGATAGATAAATAAATAAAATTATACAGTACTGGTACACATAATATATGTGTGTACATAGGTATATATATGTGTGTATATGTATATCGTGTGTGTGCGTGTGAGCGAAACAAATAAAATCATACAAATAAACAAACACACACACACACATATATATACACAGGAGTGTGCGTGTGTGTGCGAAAGATAAAACTAATAAATAAATAAAATTATACAAATAACACACACATATATATGTGTGTATATAGATATATAACCCATAGAGAAAGAGAGAGAGTCTGTGAATATATAAGCATATATATAAACTAGTGTTGTATACTATTTGTTAATATGCATTGATTATATATATATATATGTAAAGCAGTGTGCGTGTGTGTGGGAGAGATAGATCAATAAAAAAAATTTATAGATACTGGTACACATAATATATGTATGTATATATGTATATAGGTATATATATATGTGTGTATATGTATATCGTGTGTATGCGTGTGTGAGCGAAACAAATAAAATCATACAGATAAACAAACACACACCCACACACACATATATATACACAGGAGTGTGCGTGTGTGTGCGAGAGATAGATCAATAAATAAAATTATACGCACACTCCTATACATATATACATACATACATACACACACACACACACACAGATCTCACCTGTGTGCACAGCCGCCGCCGCCGATTTCACAGCCGCCGCCTCTTGAAACCCTAAGAATATACCTAAACCCTAAAGGAATTAAATATATATATTAACCCTAATAGAATATTCCTTCTGAGAATATACTTAAACCCTAAAAAGAATAAAATATAGATTCGCCCTAAACGAATATTCTTTCATTATATTATTAGCGGTGTGTGTGCGTGGGTGTATCACATACACCCCAAAAATATAAATCATGCAGGGATTTAACACGTGTGTGTCCATGAGAATGTTAAAGTTTCATGTGTATCAATACATACACATTACATATATTAATACACATAATATATACATACACACGTGTATACACACAGACATACATACATATTACATGGGTTTAGGGTTAGGGTTTAGGGTTTTGGATTTAGGATGGATCATGCATGGTGTGTATGTATAAGAGAAGAGAGAGTGTTGAAAAATTAATTTTGTACACATTGCATATATTAGTACACATATATACTTACACATATTATACACATATATACATACATAGTATATGAGAGAAGAAAGACAGTACATATTAACATGGATTCATGCATGGTGTGTATGTATGAGAAAAGAGAGAAAGTACACATATATACATACACACGTGTATACACACAGACATACATACATATTACATAAGTAAATTCATTGTGTTACATATTAGGGTTTAGGGTTTAGGGTTTAGGATGGATCATGCATGGTGTGAAGAGAGAGTGTTGAAAAATTATTTTTGTACACACATGTATACACAGGGTTTAGGGTTTAGGGTTTAGGGTTTGCTCCCAACAAGCTTAATATAAATATTACACATGTAAATTCAATGTGTTACATACACACAGATTGAGTACATATATCATACATGCGTTGAACATGATGTTTTCAATAAAGAAGCAACATATTTCTTCAGTTTGGTTTAGGGTTGTGCATGTGTGTGCATATGTGTTTTTGTAAGTTCTTGTAATGCGTGTGTAAATTTATGATTGTGTTTATATATGTGTGCAAAACAAACATCGAATAATTAAGAAATAATATTAATTAAACACACTATGAACATATTTTAAATTATACATAATAATATATGATTTTATCTAATATATAGCCATATATAGTTTTAATAATATATATTAATTTAATATTGATAAAAAGGTTTAACATTGAAATATTCTTGAAATAATAAGAAATTAATTGAGAAAATCTCATTAATATATACAAATGTAAATTAAGTACTCAAATAATTAATTAAATTAATTATCATAATCATGTTTAATATTGGAATATTCTTGGAATAATAAGAAAATAATAAAGAATATCCCATTAATATAAAGAAGATTAATTACTCAAGTAATTAAGGAAATGATATTAATATACACACTATGAACATATTTTAAATTATACATAATAATACATCATTTTATCTAATATATAGTCATATATAGTTTAATAATATATATTAATTTAATATTGATAATAAGGTTTAACACAGGAATATTCTTGAAATAATAACAAATTAATTGAGAAAATCCCATTAATATATACAAATGTAGAATAATTACTGCAATAATTAAGAACAAGACTAATTTAATTATGATAATCAGGTTTAATATTAGAATATTCTTCAAATATTAATAAAATAATAAAGAATATCCCATTGATACTAGGAAATGAAAACTAAATACTCGAGTAATTAAGAAATAATAATAATAAACAGACTATGAATATATTTTAAATGATACATAATAATATATCAATTTATTTATTGTATAAGTATATATTTATATATATATAATATATAATATACTTGAATACTAAGAATGTAGAATATAGTTTAAAATTTCGTAATATTAAACAGCTTGAATCACTTGAATAACATTAAATGCAATTTTAAAATACTCATTGGAACTGGAGAGTATATATGTCAGAGTGTCGGATATTTGTGTCAACTCATCTTTTATTTTCTGTTCTTTTTAAAAAATTTGAATTTCTGACATATGTATTGTCGGTCTGACATGTAAATTTGAAAATGCATTTAATTTCTCACTCAAATTCAGATCTGGTTCTTTCTCCGGCAAGGGTTTCTTCATTTCTGTTTTTTCACTCTTTAGATCTTCTTTTTTCTTCATAGTGATCATCTCAGGAGCAAGATTAAATTGGGTGCTATTCTTTATAGGAAAGCACGGCGCCTTCAGTGCTGTTTACAAGTAAGTATTATAAACAAATTTAAAAATATTTATAAAGATTCACTCTCTTACATTCTCTCTTAAAATTACAATTTAGGGGTTTAGGAATGCATTAGGATTATAATATATTCCGTTAGGGATTTATCCCGTTTAAATATCCTTTTAACTTAATATTCTAGGTTAACCGGGGCGGCGGTATTAATCTGGCCATTTCTTTTTCGCCTCTTCGAAGAGGTGGCGGGATTAATCCCGCCACCATCTCTCGGGAAATGCTTCTCCGCCACTGAAAAAGAGTGGCGGGATTAATCCCGCCAATAACCTTCTTAACTGAGGAAGAGTTACCAGAATTTATTAGAAAGAGTTGTCGGCGGGATTAATCCCGCCAACCATTTTAGGAGGCAGGGAAGGGGTGGCGGGATTAATCTCGCCATCACTTCCCTGTTTTAAGGATTTGGGGACAGGATTTATCCCGAGATCTCTTTGAAATCATAGTTTTGGAGAGAGTTATGTGCTGGTTTAATCCCGCCACCCATTCCCCGTCGTAAGAATTGTGGGCGGGATTAATCCCGCCTTGGACTCCCTCCGACAAGGAAGAGCCGGCGGGATTAATCCCGCCGCCTCTTCCTCCTGGGGGAGTCCGGCGGGATTAATCCGCCGACTCATCCTCGCCGGAGAGAGTCGGCGGGATTAATCCCGCCAGACTCCCCCGAGGAGGAAGAGGCGGCGGGATTAATCCCGCCGGCTCTTCCTTGTCGGAGGGAGTCCAAGGCGGGATTAATCCCGCCGACTCTCTCCGAAGGGGTTGAGTCGGCGGCGGGATTAATCCCGCCGACCGTTCCTCGTCGGAGGGATTCGTGGGCGGGATTAATCCCGCCCATCAGTTGTATTAATCAAACATGAGATATTATCTCTAAACATAATTATGTATTATTGCATATGCATATTATTAAGTAACCGTAATTCAGATTTCTTAAAAATATTGCATAAACAGATATCATAAATAATACAATTATTTATGTGCAGGACAATATGTTTAATATTGGAGATAAAGTATGTCTTCTTCGGAATAACGAAATAGTTGGCACTAGAACTGTGGAAGTTCGAGATAATAATGCATCATGTCACAATATTGCCCAAGGATCTTGTGTGTACGTATGGGTGAACATCATTTACAAGCATGTTTGAGGTTCTGGGAATGGAATTTGAGGAGGGTTTTCCTGTATTGTGGAATTTGGATGAAGTCAAGGCTGACACAGAATATGCAGAGTCACAAACAAATAGTAGCACGAGTTTACCAGATGATGGCTTGCCTGCTGTGATGGATGAGGTGATTCTCTTTCTTCGTGAGATTGAAGTCGGAAGAGGCATCATCACAGCTATAAATCCAATGGAAGCAGTGTCAGAAGAGAAACTAGGGTCCGACTTCGTGGTGTAGTTGTGATAAAGGTTTCACCTAATGGCACATTGTATCCTGGATCCCTCGTGAGGTGGCGAACATCTGAATTAAGACGGCAAGATGGTTCAACATATTCTGGGTTGGATTTCAATAATAACAACCCGGAAGAACAACTCATATTTGAAGAGGTTCCTTGCATTGGTCCTATTGTAAGAAAAAGGCGATTCATGGGTTGTAGATCTTCCCCTGCAAGTTTCAGCAAGAGGGTAAAGATGGGTCCTACATCTTCCGAAAGTGTTACGAGCATTTCCACGATTGACTGTTGCAAGAAGAAGTGTTGTCAGATGGCAGACCGGAATGAAATTACCCAATGTAGACATGTCTTTCGTATGCTCACCCAAAAGCAAAGGCATGAGTTTGTATATGCTGCACTAACTGGGTGTATTGATGGAATGGCCTCGGACACAGGTTATCAGAGTACATCCATGGTATTTAATAAGGTGGCCATTTGCTTCAAAGCTTGGTACAATATATACGGGATCCCAAAGACCACATTCTACCGTCGGAGGGATGAGTGGCTAGATGGAGCACGAACCTCAATTCATGGGAACACTCGCTTGGTCAAAACCCGCTCTCACATCATGGCAGCCATAGAGATACTCAAGGCTTTTGTGGAAGCAAATGCAAACAGGATGCCTCACATATGCCGAACCACAAATGTAGGGGTCAGGGAAAATCTCAAGGTTTTGCCTTCAATCTACACTCAATTGAAGCTGTGTGAACATGTGAACAAGTGCCTCAGTTTGATGGGGCTCCAAGCAATCTGCACTGGTACCTTCAACAACATATGGAATACTCATTTTTAAGGATGTGGAGATTGCAAAACACTCTAGCTTTTCCAAGTGTGACACTTGTACATCATTGAAGGCTGCAGAGGCTTATGCAAAAACCTTGGTGGAGATCACTGCCATTCAAAAGAAAATGAGGCCCACATGATTGCGCAACAAACTTGCCGGTCTCAGTACTATGCACACCGCATGCTTTCTGTGTCACGCCCATCAGAGTGCAGAGGTGTGCTAACACATGGACACGGTTGTGAATCATATGGACACTTTTCACTTCCACATTGGTCTAGCGACTCCAATTTCACTATTGGGTCGTTAGCCATGTGTTTTAGAAACCTTGAAGCTCACTCACAGACAAGTCCTATCAGTGATCTCAAAGTGAAGAAACAACACCTTCAACCTTTACATAATGCTCTCATGAACACGTCTGCACTTGAGGCTACTTGGGAATATGAGAGGCATTGTCAACAGCCTGCTCAGTTTCCTTATGGTTGGTCACACTCATGAAGATATTGATGTGTTTTTCAGCAAGGTCTCCAACTCTACAAAAAGGACAAGTGCACTTACTTTACCGCATATGATGAATCTTTTTGAAAATTGCATCTCCAAAAAAAGTTGTGCTTTGCTTGTGACTGAGGTGCCAGACTTCAAAAAATTTCTCAAGGAGTATATAAAGAAGGGAGTGATTCTTTAGTTGGTCACCTTGTGCCGCTACAATTCTTTTCTCCATACGAGATGGTATACCCTATTATGCAGTACAAGTTACAGCCATCAGAGCAGGAGTGGTTACCGAAAGAGGGCTTAATGCTCTTCAAAAGTGGAGAGGATGGAAAGCCACTTCTCCCAGAAGGACAACCAGACCCTATTCCATTGAGTGCCCAGCTCAAGGAACAAGAGGTTATTATTGATGGATAATCAGCCTATTTGGATGGGTCAAATTATCGACACACCTGAAGTAATCACAAAAAATAGTATTGTTAAGGTTGCATGGTTCAAACCACAAAAAAGGCGACACGAGAAGGAGAGCGAAAGATATAATGGATGCCTAGAGAAAACATAGTCTCCCAATCAAAAAACCCAGCATGTTTATAAATGTTAAATCCATTCGATATGGGTGGATGTCAAGAAGCGTTGATAAAGTCACGATTAACAAAACTGCAAGGGAATGTATGTTTTCTGAAGCTTAAAGCAATTACAAAATTATAAAATATCATATATTTAATATTCATAATTATTATAAACTCTTTAATAATAGTACTAAATTATATACTTAACTATATAAATTTAAAAAATGATATGGAAGATTGACTATATTATTATAGATATATATATTATTACTACTACAAATTTTTAATTAATAATGTTATATTTAAATATTAATATTTTAATAACAACATCAATATTTATATAATGTACCTCTTATGCTCTTCCTTAATGTTATATTAGGCAAATATTATATAATTTAATACCTTCTACTTTTATAATGTTATTAATTTTTGTTCAATGAATGCTATAATTTATTAAAGGGTAGAATACAAAATAGAATATTCTAAAGAATATTCTATTTTCAAACATATATTCTAAAGAATATTCCTTTAATATTAAAAAATGCTAATTAAATAGCTAAAATTGCTAATTATTAGGAAATGGGACTATAGCCATGCCCATTTTAGTTACAACTTGCATTATAGGATATTCCTACAGGATATGCCTATAGGATATACCTACAGGATATGTTTGTAGGATATTCCTATAGGATATACTTATAGGATATTCCTATAGGATATATTACAAAATATGCCTAGAGGATAAGGGTCACTATTTTTAGCTCATGACCAGATTAGACTCATGACCAGATTAGCTTGGAGTTGTGAGTATAAAAGCTTCGACCTAATTGTTGTACAATTAGTTACTATCAACACTAGTCTTTTTACGATCAATCTTGTCTTGTCTTGCTCCTTGCCTCCTGCTTTTGTCTTGTTCTGGTTCTTAGTTCATGTCCTGCTCCTTATCTTGCTTCTGATTCAAGCTTCCTTGTACTCGGAATCCTGCTCACTTTCTTGTTCCTGGATCGTGACTTGATAGTTTGATAGTAACTGCTTTCATAGCTTTCCAATTTCTAGCTACTTTTTTTTTCCTTGATTCTTCTCCTTCTTTTTCTTCCTTTTTTCTTTCATAGATCATGGCTGATTTTGAGCAATTTCAATGCGAGCACCAAATATTGCTTCATGAGCTGGCCACTTTACGCAAAGTGGTCACAGATCTGCAAGGTTCCACCAACGCGGCGCATGCAGCTCCTAATGCATCCTCCAAGGCTGCTGCACAGGCTCTCTCTCAAGCATCCGTGGTTTCCTTTCCATCGAACACTTCTTTGGAGCCGAAGATTAGCATGCCGGAAAAGTTCAATGGTAATCGTGCCGATTTCCAAGAGTTCCTGAATCAGATCAGGCTTTTGATCTGCATGCAACCATGCCACTACTCGACTAATGCACAAAAGGTTGGCCTTTTGGCATCCCTATTAGTTGGATCTCCACGGGCTTGGGTTGCCCCTTTGCTGGAGCATAACGACCCATTGATGGAAGACTTTGAAGGTTTTGTGGCTGCCTTTGAAGCTTGCTTTGGAGATCTTGATAAGTACTGTTCCGCATGCACGAAGTTATGAAAGCTCACACAAGGATCTCGACTAGCTTCTGTTTATGCGTTTGAATTTCAACAACTTTGCACGAACATTCCATGGGATAAGACTGCATTGATTGAACACTTTCGTTTTGGGTTGAGGGATGACGTGAAGGACCTTCTCCTTACGTTACCGGATGCCCAAACATTAGCAAAGATCATGCAACAGGCCGTTCGCTGCAACAACTGCTTATTCAAGCGTCGTCAGGAAAAGTCCCGTCAGCAGTTCCTGCAAACCAATCCTACATACTCCTGCGACACCTTCTGGAGTAGTTCCTATGGAGGTTGAGAAATACAAGCGTGGCTCACTTTCCGATGTTGAGAAGCAATGTTGCCGCAGTGAGAATCTATGTTTGTATTGTGGTGAAGCAGGACACAAGGCAACGGAATGTCCTATTAAAGCCAGGAAGTTCAAGACGCGTGAAGTTGAAGTTGAAGTTCAGTCGGAAAACTTTAATGTTTACTTTGTTAGGAGCCACGAAGTTGGACGTAGGTGCAGGTTCCATTGGTGCTGCTCATACCATTCCATCAATTAAGTTTTATGTACACATTCATCTCAATAATCGAGAGCTCAAGGAGTTTGCCCTGTTAGACACTGGTGCAAATGCATGCTTCATGGATGACACTTTTGCAACTCAACATGGCATTCCGGTGGTGAAGTTGAAGAGTCCAGTTCCTGTAGAGGTGGCCGATGATCGTCTGATTGCTTCTGGCGCAGTTACCCATGCTACCAAACCTCTCTCTTGCAGTCACAGCGCATTCAACTATTCGATTTCCTTCAACTTGATCAAGACTCGGTCGACTCCCATCATTTTGGGCATGTCATGGTTCGTTGTTGCAAATCCTCAGATCGACTAGAGGTTTAGGACGCTCACGTTTTCCTCTCTGGCAACCAGGATCAATCATGTACCTTCCTGTGTGCAGGATACATCCTTAGTGTCTGAGGCAGTACAAGCTACAGGATTGACCGTGCTTGTTCCTGTATCAATGTTGAAGATTCCTCCTCGACAAGATTCACCTCATGTCAATTCCTCAGCACATCCGCAGGCTCTCTCCACTCCTTTAAGTTCGCAGATTCCTATACAGGGTTCTTCCAATCCTGTATCAGTGTCGAAGGTTCCTCCTCAACAGGATCCACCTCTTATTGGTTCGTTCAACACACTCATAGGCTTTCCTCACTCCTGTGCATCCACAAACTTCTGTACAAGATTCTTCTAATCCTGTACACTTATCAACATCCACACATGTTTCTCCCAATCCTGCCTCTTTTAATTACTCTTCTTCTGTTCCACCCCCCAAGATCCTTCCTCTTTTTCAATCACAGCTCTCTCCTTCTCCTCTCCGAGTTCTTACCACTACCATGCATGAACTTGCCACTGATCCTGCTCATTTTCATCTTTTTGCCTTCCAAGAAACTCCTACGTCCTCTTCTACCTTTCCTGTATCTGACTCCCCTGTTTTTCAATCTCCTTCTCCTGTTCCTTCTTCTTCTCCTCCTTCTTCCCTACCATCCAAGTATCACTCCTTTCAGAACGTTTTTGACAAGCATAAGGCTATAGTTCTTCCTGTTCACAGGTTCTACGACTGTCTTATCAATCTTGTGGAAGGAAAAACTCCACCGTCAGGACCGATTTATGCACTGTCACCTACAGAATTGGAGGTTCTTCGTCAGTACATCGAGGAAAACTTGGCATCCGGCTTCATTCGTCACTCAAAGTCCCTTGTAAGAGCACCTATCTTCTTTGTTAAGAAGAAAGATGGGAGTTTACGTTTGGTTGTGGACTACAGAGGTTTGAATTAAGTCACCATTCAAAACCAATACTCGTTACCATTGATCCCGGGACTTTCTCGATCGGCTGCAAGGAGCAAAGATGTTTATGAAGATCGACTTACGAGGGGTTTACAATCTTGTACGGATTCATCCAGGCGATGCCTTTCATACAAGGTATGGACACTTCGAGTACACGGTAATGCCTTTCGGACTTACCAATGCCCCAGCTGTGTTCCAACATATGGTACTTCTTGGACCAGTTTGTGGTAATCTACCTCGATGACATTTTGATTTTCTCCAAAGACTAGGCGGCTCATGACAAGCATGTACGACTAGTCCTATAGAGGCTTCGCAAGCATGGCCTGTATGTGAAGTTGGAGAAGTGTTTCTTCGATAGGGATATTGTGGAGTTCTTGGGCTACATCGTCTCTCCTGCTGGCGTTTCCATGGACATGCACAAGGTGAAGACTATTGCGGAGTGGGAGAGGCCCAAGTCTGTACGAGACGTACAATGTTTCCTTGCTTTGCAAACATCTACAGGCGTTTCATACAGGACTTCTCCAAGCGTGTACTTCCACTCATGGAACTCACCAAGCGCACAGGAGTGTTCTCTTGTGTTTGACAAGGCGGAACATGCATTCACAACACTCAAGGACGCATTCACGACAACTCCGATTTTAGCACATCCTGATCCTTCTCGTCCCTTCTTCGTTGAAGCAGATGCCTCAGATTTTGCAGTAGGATCTGTTCTATCACAAGTTGGAGAAGATAAGTTGCTTCATCCTGTAGCTTTTCACTCTCGTAAGTTCCTTTTAATGGAAATCAATTACGGGATTCATGACAAGGAACTCAAGGCTATTGTGGATTCATTTGAGGAGTGGCAGTATTTCTTGGAAGGTGCTACGCATCCTATACAAGTTCTTACGGATCATAAGAACTTGGAGTATTTTCAAACGGCTCGAGTTCTCAGTCGGCGACAAGCTAGGTGGGTGGAGTTCCTATCACGTTTTGATTTCGTCATCATCTACAGGCCTGGTTTTCAAAATGGCAAGGCGGATGCATTGTCTAGGCGCTCTTACCTTGCACCAACCCCGGGCGATCTTGCATATGACTGTCAAAAGCAAGTGTTGTTGGGTCCTGATCGACTTCAACTTGCAGCACTACAAGTTCATCAGGCTCCAGCAGATTCCACACTCCTACAAGACATCCGTTTGTAGTTGGCTACAGACGACTTGGCAAGGAATGTGTTTTCACACATTAGTACTCACATCGCAAGTTCCTTTTCCTTTAGTTCTCGTACAGACTACAAGTTGTTTGCCATACAGGACAGACTCCTGTACCGAGAAGGTCTCCTGTATGTTCTTGTTGGTGTTTGCAGGACTGTGTTACAAGATTGTCATGATACCCCGGCTACAAGACATTTTGGTGTGGCCAAGACAATTGAGTTGGTGACTCACAACTATTGATGGCCTGGGTTGCGAGGTTTTGTGGACAAGTTTGTACAGAGTTGTGACACCTGCAATAGGTCGAAGATGCCTCGTCACGCGCCCTCTGGTCTTCTTCGTCCTTTTCTTGTTCCTTCTGCTCCTTAGAGATCCATTTCTATGGATTTTCTCACAGATCTTTCTCCTCGTGGATTTGATGCAGTTCTTGTGGTGGTTGACCGTTTCACCAAACAGGCTCATTTCCTACCATGTCACAAGACTGCTACAGGCTAGACAATTGCTGAGTTGGTGATCCGTGAAGTATTTCGACACCATGGTCTTCCTAAGAGCATTGTTTCTGATCGAGGCCCACAATTCATGTCCAAGTTTTGGCGAGAACTTCTCTGGAGTCTACATGTTAAAGCGGACCTTTCTTCAGGAAACCATCCACAAACTGATGAGCAATCAGAATGCACAATCAGACCTTGGAGCAATATCTTCGCTGCTTCATCAGTTACCAACAGGACAACTGGTTGGACCTTCTTCCAATGGCGGAGTTTGCCTACAACAACTCCGTTCACGCATCTACAGGCCAGACACCTTTCTTTGCTCTTACAGGCTACCATCCACGTTTTGACTTTGCTCCTCCTGCTTCTCCTTCTTCCGCTCCTGCAGTACAGGATCGTCTCCAGCATCTTCGTCAGGTACATGAGGATCTCCGGGTTCATCTTCAGCAGGCACAGGAATGGTACAAGCGTCATGCTGATGCTCATCGTCAACCGCACCTGCATACAAGATTGGTGATCTCGTGTGGCTTCTTCGTCGGCATATTCGCACCAACAGGCCTTCTTCTAAGTTGGATTTTCAGATTGGGCCCTTACAGGATTGCGGCTGAGGTCAATCCTGTAGCTTTCCGACTCGAGTTACCATCTACGGTGAAACTTCATCCTGTGTTTCACACCTCTTTTTGGAGCCGTATCATCCTTCTTCTCTTCCTGGTCGTGCTTCTTCTCCTCCCCCTCCTGTGGTCATTACGGTGAACCTGAGTACGAAGTTGCAGCCATCCTTGATTCTCGTCTTCATCGCTGCCAACTTCAATACTTGGTGGATTGGAAAGGTTATTTGCCTACCGATCGCACTTGGGAACCTGCATCCAACTTACTCCATGCTTCTTCCAAAGTTGCTGCTTTCCATCGGTTATCCTGCTAAACCAGGTCCCAAGACTTGGAACTCGTCCTTAGGGAAGGTGCTGTCACGACCCAATACAGGATACGGTACATATCCTTAGGATATACTTACAGGATATACCTACAGGATATGCCTAAGATAGATATACTACAGGATATTCCTACATGATATGCCTATAGGATATACCTACAGGATATTCCTACAGGATATGCCTATAGGATATACCTACAGGATATGCATGTAGGATATTCCTATAGGATATACCTACAGGATATTCCTATAGGATATGCCTATAGAATATATTATAGGATATGCCTAGAGGATAAGGGTCACTATTTTTAGCTCATGACCAGATTAGACTCATGACCAGATTAGCTTGGAGTTGTGAGTATAAAAGCTCCGACCTAATTGTTGTACAATCAGTTACTATTAACACCAATCTTTCTACGATTAATCTTGTCTTGTCTTGCTCCTTGCCTCCTGCTCTTGTCTTGTTCTTGGTTCTTAGTTCCTGTCCTGCTCCCTGTCCTGCTTCTGAGTCAAGCTTCCTTGTTCTCGACATCCTGCTCACTTCCTTGTTCCTGGATCGTGGCTTCACAGTAGTGTGTGTTAGGGTTTAGTTGATTCTACATTCTTGAAGTACTCTATCACTTTCGATTAACACGTCTGAATTATGCACGGAGAGTTGGTCCTGAGATGTATAACCCTTCAAAGAACATCTACTTAATAAGTGGGTGTGGGTTATGGACTCCAATGTCTAAGGTATCACTCAGAAGGCATGTCATAGTTTTTACTATGACTTGACCCTTTACTTTGGACGTTAACTGTTATTACCTATTGTACTATGTTGATGAACCCTAGATGTAGTAGGAAACATGCCCGCTTAATGCAGTTGGGTATATGGTGGTCCGACTAGGTGTCATTAGGTATTTACAGGAAATTCTAAGCGAAGCTAAAACTTACCTTTTAGAAACCCACCCCCAATTTACATCCCAGTTAGGCTGATTAAGGTTTTAGGGTTAGAGTTGGGCTAAGTTAAACACTCTCTCATTAACTTAATAAGAAGCTAGCTAATTTCGTGTTAGCCCACTTACACATTCAGGAAAAGAGGGGGGGGGGAGGGGGCTCCGTCACATAAATAAGGTAAAGTATGAGTAGGAGAGCTCCTGAGTTTATGATTGAGTTCGTTGTTCTTCTGCCGGTGCAAGCTTCAGCTTGTGTCATTAAGGTACAACCCTTTGTTGTGCCGCCCTAACTTCCAAATGACAGGGGTACGTCCCACCTTCGGGGTAGCACACCCTAGCCTCCTCCTCCACGTCAAACTAGGTGTAGCACTCATGACCAAGCAAGGCACATTCATGTCCTTGTCCAATCGTGGGCGTGGGATCTTGTTTGACGGGTTCACATTACCTAGTTCCTAAGGGTTCACTAAGGGGTTCTAGAGTTGGCATTTAGGAGCCACATTTGTGGCACTTGGTGCAACTCTTGAATCTAAGGGTTATGGCATGATAACCCACATCGTGAAAGGCAGTGTCACATGGAAATGTGACACTAGGCTAGAAGTAACACGATACAATGCCCGAGGCACGCCCTTTGGGTCGTGTCATGGGTTTGTCGCCAAGGGGTTGGATACTCTAGTAAACTTATATGCTTGTGTTCTAAACCTTGGGCATTTACTCAAGGGAGGTTAGGTCTCGTAACTGGGTGAGTGTTGGCACACCTGACTAGGGGGTGTTCTCCTTAGGATCTAAGGATTGAACAACCTAAGTTCATTAACAGAAGCCATATCATGAAACACTCGTAAGGTCATGTACTTATTCGTGTTCGCCTACGGCGCACACTCATGTCCTCACTAAGTACTAACCCTAAGTCTAGGGTATGACTTGGCCACTCAAACCCTTAAGGGTTAGTTGTGGTTCAAGGTACCCCTTGTCGCCCTAAAAGGGTTGTTCTCCCGGATGAGGGTGATTCCTTAAAGGGTAAGTGACGATGTCTTATCTTTGTCACGGGGGCATGTGTTAAACACATCTCTTTTGTGGAGTTAGGGCATGAGCCTGTCTAAGTTTATTGGGATAGGATCTTAAAATTTATTCGGGATATCCTCTAGGGTTCGGGAGATGGTCATTTTAGGGGCTTAAGGTAGAACTCTAAATATTCTGTTTAATTAGGCATCTGAGTTAGATTCTTAGAGTCATCTTGGAAGACTTAGCATTTTTCACATAAAGAATTGTTGTTTAATTTGATTGTATCGTTAGGATGTATTTCAATCACACCTGATCGACAATCCCTACCAAATATAAAATAATGTTGTAAAGGTAATTCATATTTCTAAAATATGCGAGTTAGTACAACCCAAAAGTCCACCAATTTTGGATTTTTCATTTTAAAAAAATTACAAGTTGGGAAGTCGGAAAATTTCACATGATTGCATATGTTTTTAACATGGTTATTTTAAGAAATGCCAGGTTTAAATGGGAAAAAACACTCGAAAGGGGCAAAAACTGCCAGTTATTTTATGGTATGAGTTGACGTTCTTAAATAAGAATTACACTTTTATATTTTGTACAGTTGGAATATACAGTTTGATCCAAATATAATATATCTATGTTTACAAAATTGCAAGGTATCTTCACATGTGCATGTTGAACACGGGAGAACCTGTGAATGCCTCAGTAATAACCAAGCTGAGGAATCCGATCATCGCAGCACGACCGTTCATCTCTCGGCCTGTGCCCTCCACGGTCCCATCACTCTGCTGTCTGGGCTCTCACCCCTGAACATGGGCACCAAGGAAGCATACCAGATGATCTGTGTCACTGCCAAAAGTAGAACAGTCCACTCTGCCCCGGTGTGTACAATTGTTGTCCGACTGTGAGTCCGGTCATTCTCTCCACTACAAATGCCCACACCATTCCAACCATTGCCTGTACGTAATTCACTCGTTAGACACTGTTGTGGATCATACAAGGCATATCAATATGAAGAAAGAAAGCAACTTACCAGGCGACCATTGATTGTCTCGGGACCAGCTCCATCAAATGCCATCAAGCTTCCAAAGGATCTGTCTCCTGTCTCTGGTCTCCTTTCGATCTCGGGCCTTCCAAATCTGTCCAGGCTTGGGTCGAGAGTGCCTGTTTTGGGAATGGCTCCGAACACAGACTTCTTCTCAGACTCGTTCTCCTCCATGTTCCTCAATACATCTTCCCTTGTGATCTCCTTCTTTGTGCCGTCGAGTAAACCCCCTGAGTCACCGCCACGTCGGCCATCGTCTTTTGAAGCTCGAACAACGAAGGACACTGTTTTGCTGCATGGCCTCAGAGAGCTAGTTCCAAGGAACTTGGACTCTGAAGTGAACGCAGAAAGGGATGCAGGCAGTAGAACACTCCTTGTCACAAGAGTCATTGTGCTTTAACAAATGCAGGAGAAGAATTGAAGAATTTAGCACTGGGAAATGACTAGAAAATGTAAGTAATGTAGATGTTTCTTGTCTTTTTTCTCTTATTGGACTTGAGTATACACTATATGTATATATACGATGTAGAGTTGCAACGTGGCCGAATTGTAAATCGCCACACGACATACATAAGGTGTCATATAAACTATCACGCAAGTGTCTCCAATGTTTCCGTGAAAAGTGGGTGTTTCACAGCCTTCTGAAATAAAACTTGTATTTCTATGCTCATTTATACACATCCACACCCACACAATAATTTGGTTTATGTTATGTAACATGTACAATAGGCTTATGACATAAGTATGAAAAATATATTGATCAGCATAATGTAAATATTATTTATTAGAAATATTAAGTAGATTTTAAGTTGTGTAAGGCAAATCAATAAATTAATAATATATATACTAATTTGTTATCCCACTTGTTTTAATTAATTATCTAATAATAAAATAAAGTAGGATATACTAATTTGTTATTAATTAAAACAATTGGGAGTTAAATTTACATCATTCGCATGTAACTATTTTAATAAATAATCTTATCATTATTCATTTACATATGACACCAATATAATACATCTCTTATTTGTCTATATAGATAAAAGTATTAAGCACGAAAATAAAACTTGTGTCATAAGCCTATTGTACATGTTACAAGACGAAGAAAGTGATCGAGCTTTTCAATGTCTATGCAGGAGCGGAACTCGATCACATGGAACGCGATGATACAAGCTTACGCAGAGAAGGGGAAGATACCCGAAGCGATGGATGTATACAGGAGTGGAATATAGTGATGATTCTGGCATATGCCATTGTGGGCATCTGGATATGGCTAGAAAAGCTTTCGAAGACATGCCTGTGCACGACATAGCTTCGTGGACTGCCATCATCAAGGCGTATGGACATACCGGACTTGAGATGTTCTGGAAGATGGTGTTGGAGATCTCGTTCATCAACGTGCTCTCGGCGTGCAGTCACGCAGGGTTTCTCAAGCAAGGAGCTACGTGTTTCCATTCTTTACAAACGGATTATCACATTAAACCAATGAAGGAGCACTTCTGTGCGGTTATCGACCTGCTTGCGAGGAAAGGCGGAGGAACTTATACACGAGATGCCACACGACGCAGATACGTTTGCGTGGGGCGCACTCTTGGCAGCGTGCAAGATGCAGAGGGACGTTGTTCGTGGGGAGAATGCGTCCAAGGAGATGCTTGTGCTCGATCCTGAGAATGCAGCTCCTTGAGGCAACAAGTAGAGTAGAACGAGGAAGAAACACGTAAGAAGAAGTAGTAAAGGTGCAGATGGGAAGCAAGGGGCTGTGGTTGTTAGGAAACCTGCGAAGACTAAAGGGGTCGTCATCGCTATTTGCTAACATAACTTGACTGTAAACACACACGGAGTGCATATATAGACACAGAAGTCCCGTAGTATGAAGTATAATGCAATATAATATAGTTATATAAAAACTTATAGCATTTACTAATATTTTCTTATTCATAATGTTTTGATTATTGAAAGTTTCTATTATATTATAATATAAGAAAAATCATAAAAGTTGATTGATTTTTATAAATTATGTTTGGTTCGTACGATGTGTTTTGCATATGTATATATGAGGTATATATTTACACAATATGTATATACGTTAAACTATATTTGGACCATAAAGTTCTATTAAAAAATAAGGTTAAAAGTCTCCATTTAAGGAATCGAGGAGTAGAAAGGGTCAGATCCTGATGAAGAAGAGGAAAAGAGAAGAAGAAGCGAACATAGGAGAGTTCATGAAAACATTACCACACGAGATAAGGCAAAATATATTAGACAGGTTAGATCCAATAGAATTACATAGTTCTTATTTCTTCTACGGTGTACCCAATCACAACGAGATGGTAAAGAAACACCTAGACAATCGCTGGTATGGAATGGCACACAGGATGCTAAATGATATAAAGAGCGACGTAGAGACTTACCACATGGTTATACTTGAGACGCCCTTGAATAACAAATCAATACCCGAGTATGGTGACTCTCACTATGTAATACTTACACAAGCTATGGAGAAGATGAAGCGGTTAGGCTTTTCACGTAGTATGGAGTTGTTTGAAAAGTTGATCTTATATCCTTACAACCATGCAACTACTGTGAATCTTTATAATGACATGGTTAAAGAGTGCAGTGGTACAGTCAAGCCCCAAGTGTATAAAGCAGTTTTGCATGCTATGATTAATAGGGATATACAGGAAGCTATTAAGCTTGCAATGTCCCTCCTTAGTAAGGGTATTCAATTTGATATGTCTTATCTTGTTAGAGACCTTGTACACAAGGACAGAATAAAAGATGTTGAGCATATTCTAGAGGCTTTCGGTGGATGTGAACCAGTGTTTATTGAGATATTAGTCAAGCTCAGTCCCAAGGTCGAAACGTGGGAATACGCATACAACCTTGTGTACGAAAACGCAAAGTTAAAATCGCCCAGAACAGAGCAGCTTTTAAAGGCATTTGTGAGCAGCATTTGGAACAGAAAAATACTTATTATTAAGCTCTACGGAGGTTAATAATAATAATAATACGTGGGTGTTTCATAATAAGGATAAGTGGCAGCTGCACATGTTGGAAAAGTGCTTTGAAATTGTGGTGATAATTGGAAAGGTGCCTGACAAGAATACATGTGTTGCAATCACATGTGCACTACAAAAATGTGGTAAGGAAGAAGAGGCTATGTTCATGTTCCAGCGTGGGGTCTGCGAGCCGGGTATTAAGAATTATAACGATTTAAAAGAATGGGTGCGTCGCAGTTTCTATTGAGAAAGGGTCTCGTTTGAGTTTATTTTAGTGAATTTAAGATAATCTTTTATAAAGTTTGAATAAAGATTTTTATATTAGTGATTTATAAATAAATACTATGTTATTATAAACAAATAAGACATTAAAGCATGTTCAAAATAATTCATTAGTGAATTTAGTGTTTCATTAGCAAAGTTATTAATATATATTTTTATTTCAACGTGTGACGTAACTATAGTAAATATGTAAGCAACTTTAGTAAATGTTCAATAATAACATAAATATTTTTAATCATTATCTAATAAATAAACTGTCTTTATTATAAAATTAGCCACGTCATAAATATCTTTAGTAATTGTCCCTATATTAGTTACCACACACTTACACTTAGTACATATTTATTTAAATTAGCTATATTTGAATATGAAAATCTCATTATTATGTACAAAATTTAACAAATTCAAGTTTAAAATTAATAATGCTATAATATAATATTTTAAATTAAACTATATAACATATAATTTCAAAACAAAAAGATATAATCTCTTTAGAAGTTTAACATTAAATATGTAAAAAGCCATAGGACATGTGGCGTTCAAAAAAACCCATAAAGATGTGATTTATTAATATAAAATCATGTCTTTTAAGATACTGTATATACTCATGTACACACATGCGTAGTGACACATGGGTGGTGATCTGGATTATGTGTCAACTCCACATGTTGCATGTGTGTCATGTGGCAAAAGGTCTCTTGTATATAAACAAGGTTTTGTAATTAAATAAAGTATCACATTTTATGCATATTTATCTATTCTTTCATTAATGGAGAAGTTGGGTATTCCTTCTCTTCCTTTCTTGTTTTCATAACAATGAATGTGAAGACGGCTTTTTAGTATTATTGCAACTACTATATGATGCATAAACTAAGTTATTTGAGCGCTTTGTTTAGGGTCCGTCTTCTTCTTCCCCACCTGAGCCTCCTATCGGGGGATCTGCTTTTAATACTCCTTCGTCTTCTTCACATGCCACAAATCCGAGGGTTCGACCGATCTTTTTGTGGTGATTTGAGAGATAATGTGTACCACTGGTTTAATCATTTCTAAGTTATTGTTCGTTACCATAGTTGGGATGAGGCCCGTGCTCTTAAAGAATTCCCTACATGTTTGAAAGGCCCGCGCTCAAATGGTATAATGAATTGGTTGTAGAGATTCAAGCCAATAGTAATCGGTTGATGGAATGTCTCAAACGTATGTTTAGCAAAGTTAAGTACTCAAATAATGCTTTTCAACAACTGCATGAAATATGACAACATCCTGGTGAGTCTGTTATGCGGTTTAGTATTAGGTTCGGGGATTTAGCTCGGCGCACATATCCTAACATGCTTGAGCCCATTAAGCTTGGTATGTTATGGCCGACTATGTGACTCGAACTCGTTCGATTCATTTGGGCTCTTCGTCCGACCATATTGAAAGAGGCTTTTGCACTAACTCAACGATTTTGAGTTGGTGTCTGGTGAGGGCTATGCTCCCTCGGGTTACCTGCTCCTCCATTTTAGCGTGCTGATCCAATGGAGGTTGACGCTATTGCATATGTGCCCGCACAACAAACCCTTCATGGTCGACCTCAGAGCCAATCCTGTGGACCACCTCCATGAAATCCTCCTGCACTTGCTCCAGTTCCTACCGTGGTGGTCAAAATCCACAGATTCGTGACATGAGGAATCAGAATAATGTAGGTTGACCCAATCAAGTTCATTGCTGGGCATGTTGGGCACCTGGACATACTTGGCGGGCATGTGATGTGTATCCTGATTGGTATCCACCACATCCAAGTTGGCGACCATATGATCCGGATGGTGTGCCTATGGCGGCCATTATGTTTAATGATGAGCTTCCAGATGACGAAGCCTCTCTTGCAAGTGGATTTATTGTAGAAAACTAATAATCATACGGGCGACGGAGGAATCCCGTGTAATGGAGACTTCACCTCCATGCTTTTTCCACTATGCATATCAAGGATTGCAAGTTCCACCAGATCATCCAGTTTTCACATTTTTTGCATGGGTGAATGATTTTTTAGTCACAATGCTTGTGGATACAGGATCCAATATGTCTTTTATAACTACTTCTTTGGCGCATAGGTGCTCATTACCCTTAAGATGTGTAGATAAGGTCTTGCACATTTTATATGATAATGGGCAGTCTCATGTAGTATCACAATACACCACTTCAACTACGCTAGTTATGGGTGACAACCGTAAGTTTCCCTCTGGGTCTCTTAGGGTTGTCCCTTCCCAGGTCTTTGACATTATTGTGTGATGTGATTAGTTAAAGCAGTCGAAAGGTATGTGTGATTTTTCACTCTTTCCTTCCGTATTACGCTTGGAGTCTGTGTCTCTGTAGTCTGTTCCTTTATGTCCCAGAGAAGCTTGTTGCCTATTTGTATCACGCATACAGCTCCTTTGATTCCGGTCTTGGGGTGGTGTTCATCTCAACAGGTTCAAATGTCAAATCCATCACATGAGTATCGAGCACATTGCATCGAACAACTTAAGCAGCAGTATGCAAGTTTGTTCAAATTTGATTTGTCCCAAGGTGCACGTGTGAAGACTTGACACTATATACTCACTAGCAATGCAAAGCCTTTCAAAGTCCTGGTTCGACGCATGTCACCAAAAGAGTTATCAACCATACGAACAGCTGTTATTGATATGATCAATAAGTGGGTGTGTCGTTCATCATGGACTCCATGGGCATGTGAACCTCATTTGGTTCCCAAGCCTGATGGATCTCTACGATTCTGTGTGGATTACCGACCCCTCAACAATGTTACCATCAAAGATGTTTATCCACTTCTGAACTCTGCCGATTTATTAGATCGTTTGAGTAAGAGTCGATGGTTTACTAAGTTGAATTTGGCATCAGGATATTGACAGGTTCTTATGGCTAAGGAGGATATTCCAAAAATGGCCTTACAAACACCATTTGATCTTTATAAGTTTTTGGTCATGCCCTTTGGATTGACTTCAACTCTTGCCACTTTTCAATGCATGATGGATGAGCTACTTTCAGATATGCTTGATATCACTACTGATTTCATCGATGATGTGTTCATTCATGGGTTTGGTTCTTGGAGGATCACATTCGTGATGTATGGTGAGTTTTTAATCGATTTTGAGAAGTTGGCTTAAAGTTGAAACTTGAAAAGTGTGTGTTTAGTTTGACATACACCACTTATTTGGGTTATCGTATATCTCGAGAAGGTTTATAGGTGAATCCAACGAAGTTGTGAGTTGTTCGAGAGTTCCCTTGTCCCCGTACGGTATAGGAAGTCCAGCGTTTCTTGGGCAAGGTGCAGTACTTGGGTCGATTCATCAATCATCTCGCTGATCGAACTGTCCCTTTTTGGGAATTAGTTCGTCCACAGGTACCTTTCATGTGGACTCGCAAGTGTCAGCAGGCATTTGACTAATTAAAGGAGTTCTTGACAACTCCACCATTACTTCAATACCCAGATTTTACTCGTTCGTTCATTTTATGAGTAGATGCATTTAATATTGGTATTTGTGGTGTGTCGATGCAAACCAATGTTACAGATCCTTCGATTCAACACCCGGTGGCTTACATTAGTCGAGTACTCGAGCCTGCTGAGTGGAATTATTCCACTACTGAAAAAGAATGCCTTGCTGTTGTTTGGGGTTTTGAACGACTTCATGCTTACTTACATGGGAGTGAAACACTTTTGGAGTGTGATCATGCTGCTGTCACTTCCTTATTAAAATGGAAAAATTTAGTGGATCATGTAACTATATAGACATTATGTCTTCAGGTATATTCAGAGTTGTCCCATTTGTCAAACTCAGAATTCCTTTACGACTCGGGCCATGGGGGTGTTAAAATTCATCAATGTCTCTCACCCTTTTGAGTTAATTGTAGTGGATTTAATGGGACCTTTTCCACGTTCTTCTCAAGGTAACCTGTTATATTTTAGCAAATAAGACTCGTCACGAACTAATATTTCATAATGAGGAAATTAATTGAAATAATTAGGAGCTTAACAATTTTAGTTTACCACAAATTGTAGATGACATATTAGATGACTTTACGCGGGACCAAAAATTAATTTCTTATTTATATTAACTTTTTAAGAATACATATAAATTTGATATCTAAATATACATGTTTATTGATTTGCCTTAAACAACTTAAAATCTACTTAATATTTCTAATAATAATATTTACATTATGCTGATCAATATATTTTTCATACTTATGTCGTAAGCCTATTGTACATGTTACATAACATAAACCAAATTATTGTGGGTGTGGATGTGTATAAATGAGCATAAAAATACAAGTTTTATTTCAGAAGGCTGTGAAACACCCACTTTTCACGGAAACATTGGAGACACTTGCGTGATAGTTTCTACGACACCTTATGTACGTCGTGTGGCGATTTACAATTCGGCCACGTTGCAACTCTACATCGTATATATACATATAGTGTATACTCAAGTCCAATAAGAGAGAAAAAGACAAGAAACATCTACATTATTTACATTTTCTAGTCATTTCCTAGTGCTAAATTCTTCAATTCTTTTCCTGCATTTGTTAAAGCACAATGACTCTTGTTACAAGGAGTGTTCTACTGCCTGCATCCCTTTCTGCGTTCACTTCAGAGTCCAAGTTCCTTGGAACTAGCTCTCTGAGGCCATGCAGCAAAACAGTGTCCTTCGTTGTTCGAGCTTCAAAAGACGATGGCCGACGTGGCGGTGGCTCAGGGGGTTTACTCGACGGCACAAAGAAGGAGATCACAAGGGAAGATGTATTGAGGAACATGAGGAGAACGAGTCTGAGAAGAAGTCTGTGTTCGAGCCATTCCCAAAACAGGCACTCTCGACCCAAGCCTGGACAGATTTGGAAGGCCCGAGATCGAGAGGAGGCCAGAGACAGGAGACAGATCCTTTGGAAGCTTGATGGCATTTGATGGAGCTGGTCCCGAGACAATCAATGGCCGCCTGGTAAGTTGCTTTCTTCTTCATATTTGATATGCCTTGTATGATCCACAACAGTGTCTAACGAGTGAATTACGTACAGGCAATGGTTGGAATGGTGTGGGCATTTGTTAGTGGAGAGAATGACCGGACTCACAGTCGGACAACAATTGTACACACCGGGGCAGAGTGGACTGTTCTACTTCTTGGCAGTGACACAGATCATCTGGTATGCTTCCTTGGTGCCCTGTTCAGGGGTGAGAGCCCAGACAGCAGAGTGATGGGACCGTGGAGGGCACAGGCCGAGAGATGGAACGGTCGTGCTGCGATGATCGGATTCCTCAGCTTGGTTATTACTGAGGCATTCACAGGTTCTCCCGTGTTCAACATGCACATGTGAAGATACACATACAATTTTGGAAATATAGATAAAAATATCTGGATCAAACTGTATATTCTAACTGTACAAAATATGAAAGTTTTATTTATGAACGCTTAAATTATATATAAATAAAATTTAATCCTAACCATAAATAAGTAAAAGTTTTAAAATTTGAATACAAATATAAATATAAATTTAAGTAGAGACACTGGAAACAAGAAATAAATAATCAAGTTTAAATTAATATTCTGATAACACATATCATGCTTTGAACTAAGTAGTTTTTAACTTTGTTTTAAAATTATCGTTTAATTAAAAGCATTCTGGTTTAGGGTGCTCCATTGTCTTAGTAATGCACTAGTTATTATTATTATTATTTATTGATATTATTTGCAATGTACTTACACACACATACAAGCACATTATAATATATTTTTATGTATCATATAACATATATATTGTGTGTGTTTCTTTCTTGGATGTCTCTCATAAGTATATGTACACGATGTATTTCTCTACTTCATCCTTGTGCACTCTGTACAGCATATAGACAGTTGTAGGAAGATAGTTACACTTGTGCATATGAATATACGTCATACATCGAGTAGGTTCTGTCATAGAGCTCCTGCCATGTCAGTAATGTGGTTTGCAATACTCTTCATAACCTTAACAAGTGTTAAAATAGCTATGTTTATCTTCTGAACTTGATAACACACACACCATGCACGCACACGCACACACAGACACACCATATTCATCATCATCAAATCAATAAAATTAATAGTTCTTTTACTTGTGTTATTGTTAAAACTAATGTTTAACATCTGTTAGTACTCCCTTTTATTGTTTCTTTCTATTATTAGTGTTATCCTGAACATGTCACCATTTTTATCTAAGTCCTTATAATCATTTTTAATTTGTGTACCCACATAAGCTAGAGTAAATGGAGGTTGTGTATCAAAGTTGACATGGTGTGATGGTGCCATAACAGTACGGTTCCTTTGGAATGAATCTATAAGATCATATAAATCAGCATTCATAATTGATAATCCAAGAGTTTTAATTCCTGAGCATGCCATAATGAGTATGAAGTAACACATGTCATCTTGTAATGATTAAGAATGACTTCGTAGTCATTTAAAACATTTTCATACTTTTTTTTACAATGATCTTCATCTTTGTTTGCAAATTCTTTCTCATTCATTTGTTATATAATAATATTTCAACGTTAAACCATTATTAGTGTAGTAATTTGCTATTGCAAAAGGTTTTGATAGCTAAAAGATTTTTGCCTTTTTGAATTTTAGAAGTTTCAGTTGCAGTTCAATAACCAACTTGATGTCTCTTAGTTAACCGTCGTGATGTGTTACATTCTTATGTCCATGCACTTGATCCACTCCATTGCTATTTGTGTTGAAGTCAACACCAATAGCTACAAATGAGCCAAAACTTGTGTCATTATCAACTCCACTTGCAACAACAATCTTCAAGTCTCTCAAATCCTGCATTACCCTGACTATTTTAGTGATTTGGATGGTTGTGCCCATCCACTAAGTTGATGGAAGCTCAATTAAATGAACTATTAAATTTTGACTTTGTCCCCAAATGTCTTGGCCTTGTCCAATCATTTCAGATGAGTTTTAATTAAATTTAAACAACCCTAGCCATGTTGTTGTTCTTGTCAAATCCAAAGTCAAGAGAATTAGGTGGTGGTGATGGGTTGTCTTGTGTAATTGAAAACTAGAACCCTATGTGAAAATGTTAAGTTTTAGAAGAGTCATAGAATTCAAATTAATGTTATATATACAGATGCACCAATAAGAGGAAAAGATGCTTACCTTTATAACAAATTTAAATCCTTGTGACAATGTGCCACTATCATTGTGGTTGTGCCCTCGCGCCATCACACCCAAAAGCCCTAAGATTTTTTAAGTGATTTAGTTTAGAATATTTAAGTTATTACAAAAGAATTAAGAATATTCATTTAGACATTTAAAATAAAGAGCAGTGGAAAAGTAATTTTACTTTATACATGAGTTTAAGATAAGTTATGGAGCAATAAAAATAACTCTTTATATTGTTTATTATTTAGAATAACAAGAAGAAAAACTTAATTATTATGTATATGTCTTTCAATCAATCACAATCATAACATTTTTCCTTTGCTGAACAAATTTCTCAACCACTTTTGAAAAAGTCACAAAGATTTTCGAAAAATGAATGAGTATTCATAAATGGGTAGAATATGATGAAAATAATTAATTTTTATTTATTTAATATAATGTATTTAGTTTTGATTTATTTTTTTGCTTATTATAGCAATGTAAAGTATGTTTTGTAAATGATGCAATACAGAGCCTAAGGAGAATACTTTTATAATAATTGGTTTGATAAATCTTCAATTTAGTCTAGTAAATCTTTAACAATTCACATAATCACAAATTAGCTAGGTCTAAATAATAAGTCAAAACTAAAATAGAAGTAGCTTTAAATAGAGTTATTTTTGTAGGATTATTGAGTGATAAAAATTATCTATGCTTTTGCCAAGTTTCATACCTTTTTGTATAACTTTTTAAAATTGTGTCATATTTATAAAACACTTGGATACTTTAAATGTCACTTCTAGTGAAGATATAAAAGTTATGTTAATGTAACGTCTGCACAAGAGATGTTAATGGTTATAAATTCTGTGCCAATGAATGTGTCTATTTAAAACTTAAAAGAATTGTTTTTCTCAGTCATAATAGATGAGAGTATGGATAGAAAGCATTTAATAGTATACGTGAGGTATTTAAAAATAAAAATAAAGGTCATTTAGTGAGTGTATTTTTAAAACTTTGTTTAATGAAAAATGGAAGTGCAAAAGCAATATTTTACTCTTTTGAAGTTTTAACTTTAAAGTTAGATCTTAAGTTGGCTAGGTGGATTGCAATTGTAATGGATGGTTGCAATGTGATGGTTGGACATAGAATTGATGTTGCAAAAGATGAATGTTAGGCACCCCTACGTACAATCTAGAGACCCTCAAAAAACCACCCGACCTCCCACGAGCTGTCTCTAGTCTCCACACGCTGCTCTCCAAGAAAGGCTTCCAATAATAGTGTGTCCTTAATTCTCTCTTAGATCTAGGTATAGCTCCTTAGGAATATTCTAGCTTATACCTTTCTGGGGAATATTCTTTGATTCGTTATATGGGTCATAACAATCCTCCCCCATTAGCAAGTCCTTGTCCTCAAGGGCAGTATAACTTACTCAATTGGTCCTGTATCATTAGCCTCGTACATCCACAAAGAATCTACCCGGGACTCGTTCCTTGTGAGTACTCTCTTTAACTGGCTAACGTGAAACACTGGGTGCACCCTCACTCCTTCTGGCAGCCGTAGTCGATATGCCACCTTACCGATACGCTCCAGAATCTCATAAGGACCTGAGTACCTGGGAGACAACTTATCATTGCGTCCCTTCCGTAAGGCCACAACTGTGTTCCGCCTTACATGTGTGGCAAATACCACTCGGAGATATACATAATCCCCCACCTGGAACTCTCGGAAGCTTCTGTGCTCATTAGCAAACTTGATAGCTCGGCTCTGAGCTGCTTGTAAGTTCTTCTTGCACAAACTCTGAATGTTTTCAAGTTCAACACTCAGATCTTTAGCTTCCTCATCCATGTTGCCTTGAGCCTTCTTACTTGCTAAACCGAGCTCAAAAGCTGTCTTGGGATGTCGTCCAAACATAGCATAGTATGGACTCATTCCAATGCCACTGTGCTGGCTTTATTATAAGCAAACTCGAGTAATGGAATATACTTATCCCACTGACCTTCCTTCTGGTTAATAGTGCACCTTAGCATATCTTCCAGAACTTGGTTCACCCTCTCTGTTTGCCCATCTGTTTCGGGATGATCTCCACTACACAGCTTAAGCTTCACTTCTATGCACTTAGAAAAGCCTCTCCAAAAGCTAGAAGTGAACTTGGAGTCCCTATCACTTACAATATCATCTGGAAATCCGTGGATAGGAAATACATGTTGTAAATACATCGTAGCCAGCTCGGATGCATTCACATTCTTCCCCAAGGGAACTAACTTGACAAACTTTGTCAACCTGTCCACAATGACCCACACCTGTTCATTCTGCCTCTGTGTCCTTGGCAAATGGGTGACAAAGTCCATAGAGATACTGCCCCATCGCCTGTCTGGAATAGGCAATGGTACTAATAGCCCACCTGGTTTCTCCCTGGGCACCTTTACTTGCTGACACTTGTCACAAGTCCTGCAGTACTCTATGATATCAGCTTTCATATTCCTCCAGTAGAACCTCCTCTTGATCAACTCATACGTTTTCCTCCCCCCAAAATGACCAGCCTCCGGGCGATCATGATGAAAATATAGTACCTGGTTGATCAAATGGTCCACACGAGGAAGGTACACACGGCCATTGTAGTACAAAACCCCATCCTGAAATGAGAATGGTGGCTCTAGCTGTCCTCTGAGCTCCTGCACCTCGGCGTCTTGTGCTTGAGCATGTTGAACTACTTGGCTAAACTCACTGACCGTCCTTGTTAATGCATTACATAAGCGTGTTTGGAATTCTCCCACTACTGTGGCTCTCCTAACGCGTGACAAAGCATCTGCCACCACGTTAGTCTTTCCTGCGCGATGCTCAATAGGAAATTCGCCAAACTCCATGAGCTTAACCATCCAGCGAGCTTGCCGAGAGTTTAACTCTTTCTGTGTGAACAGATACACCAAAGGCTTGTGATCTGTAAACACCTTGAAACTTGCACCATAAAGATAGTGCCTCCAAACTCGTAATGCATTAACAATAGCCAGTAGTTCTTGCTCATACGTTGAGTACCGTTGCTCTGCAGGATTCAAAGTACGACTCTCATAAGCAATAGGCCTTCCCTCTTGCATAAGTACAGCTCCAATGGCCACTCCACTTGCATCACACGATACCTCATAAGGCTTAGAGGGATCTGCAATACATAAAACTGGTGCACGTACCAAAGCTTGTTTCAAAGCTTGGAAACTGCTCTCCTCTGAAGCACTCCATGCAAAGGGAACGTCCTTCCTTAGCAACCTATAGTTAACGGAGAAGCTTTCTTGGCATAATCCTTGACATACCGCCGGTAATAACCAGCCATGCCCAAGAAACTCCGTAACTCTTGTGCATTGCTAGGAACTGGCCATTGCTCCACCACTGCCACCTTCTGTGGATCAGTCTTCACTCCACTTGGCGTCACAATGTGACCCAAATACTCCACTTCGCACTGAGCAAATGCACATTTGCTCTTCTTTGCATAGAGCTTGTTCTCCTCAGCAATTGAAGAACTCTCCGCAAATGCTCCACATGCTCCTTCATATTCTTACTGTAAATAAGAATATCGTCGAGGAAGATCTCCACAAAGTCATGCAAGTAGTCACCAAACACCTCAGTCATCAACCGAGTGAATGTGGCTGGGGCATTTGTTAAGCCAAATGGCATAACAGTGAACTCAAAATGCCCGAAGCTAGTGTTGAAAGCAGTTTTGTAGATATCTGCCTCCTTCACAGCAATCTGATGATACCCGCTACGCAAGTCTATCTTGGTGAACACTCTGGCTCCACCGAGATGATCCATGATAGTATCCACACGTGGCATGGGCATCCTGTCCTTCACTGTTTGCTTGTTGAGAGCTCTGTAGTCTATGCACATCCTCATGGTGCCATCCTTCTTCCTGACAAGCAATACTGGTGCACCAAATGGAGACTTGCTCGGTTGTATGAAGCCATATTCCAATAGCTCCATCACTTGTCTCTTAACCTCTTGCTCCTCAGCATGGCTCAGTCGGAACGGCTTACGGTAAATGGCTTTCGTACCCTGTTCCAACACAATCTCATGCTCCACACCTCTTGCAGGTGGTAAGCCATGAGGTAGCTCAGGAGGGAAGACATCAGCAAATTCCTCAAGGACAACTTGCACAGCAGCCTCGCCCAATGTGACATTAGAAGAATCTAACTCACGTATATACATCAGAAAGACTTGATCTTCTTTATTACGGAGATATTTCTTCAAAGACATAGTAGAAAGATACTTGTTTGGAGACTCAAGCCTTGTTCCAAACCAAGTGTCTTTCACTCCACTGTACTCAAGCTTCACTCGCTTGATGCTCCACTTGATCTCAGGATCCACACGCTCCAGCCAGCTCATCCCAAGGATGAGGTCCACACGCGCTAGCTCCGCAAGGAAGAAAGTCTCCACCAGCTGAGTTTTGCCAACCGTCAGCTGTAACTCCTCCACACAAGCATTCCAGCTCTGTGTGACAGTAGCTGAGCCCTCAATCTCGTATTGAGGCACAGTCTTCATGGGCAAGCTGCACTCCTGCACTAACTTTGCTGATACAAAGTTATCGCTACTTCCGCTATCCAAGAGGATTCGCACTGGACGTTCACCAAGTCGTCCCTCCACCACAATAGCACGTGTGTGTGGCTCCTCCCGTGCCATGCAGTTTACCTGTCGAGCAAGAACAGACAAAAATTTACCTCGTGGCTTAGAACTATCTCCCTTGTGTTCCTCTCCACGCTCCATCTCCTGAAGCTTCTTAGGTGTCTCCTTGTCCTTGTCACCATTGAACCCCTTGCCCTTGGGCTTGTTCCTCCTGGACAATTGGCCTTCCAGTGTCCCACCTCTCCACACAGGTGGCAACGTTCACTATCAAACACCTTGACAATCTTCTTAGGCCGATTGTCGGTGCGATAAGAACTAGAAGCTACCAGCTTGGACTTCGGCCTAGCACGATGGCTATTCCCTCTATACTCCTGGTGCTCACGAGGACTTGGAGAGGTGCTCCTACCACGCTTCTTGCCATGTCGCTCATTCTCCTTAAACACCTTATCCTCCTCATTTAGCAAGCGAGCATATTCGAACAGCTCCTCTGGACTGAATCACCGAGTTAAGATGTCTACGCAAGTTAGCACTTCGCAGCCCATCTACAAAATAATCCTTCTGCTGGTTGACAGACACGTCAGGTACACGGCAAAGTAATTGACTCAATTTCTCAATGTAATCGTCCAAGGTCATCTTCCCTTGCTCTAAATGTCGCAATTCACGCCTTGCATGAGACACATCAACCCGAGGAGCATACTCCTTCTTAAATAGCTCAGAGAACTCCTCCCAAGTTGCAATCATCTCCTGGTGAGCTAACTGGCGCTGATTTCGAATGCGTGTCCACCACCTCGCAGCTTTATCCTTCAAGGCTACTGATACAGCTATCATAGCCTGCTCGGTAGTCACTCCCTGTGCAGTGAGCAAGTTCGCTGCTATCTCAAGCCAACTCATAGCCTCATCCGCAGATTCTTTACCGGTAAAAGGTGGAACGCGAAGACGATCTAGCACCCTGCTCTTACCAGTCACGGTTCCTTGAGCAAGTTGATCTTCAATAGTATCCAACCGCTCACGAATCACCTCCAACCAGTCACGTACTCTTGAAATTGCTTGGAATCCTTTGCGCATATATTTGAGCACGATTTCCTGGTTTGTCCACTCCTCATTGGTGTCAGAGTTTTAACCCAAAGGGCCAACACGTGGCAACACGTGGCTGCCAGGTGGCCATTTGGCGTCATCACCCTGTGTGAGCGACGCTAAGTTTCCCAGAACAACCCCAATGACCCCTAGGGTTAGACTCTAATGCCCAAGTGGACAGGAGACTTAGGGTTTAGCCTAAGTCTCCCTAGAATGTCTACCCCCAGAACCCTTGAGGGATAACCCTAGTTGACTTAGGGTTTAGCCTAAGTCTCCCTAGAGTGTCTACCCCAAAACCCTTGAGGGATAACCCTAGTTGACTTAGGGTCTTGCCCTAGAAGACCTAGACATGCTCATGCCCTAACCCCCATCAAGGAGACATGTGTTCCACACATACCCCTGGACAGAGCTAAGGCATCGTCACTTACCCTTGAGGAATCACCCTCATCCGGGAGTACAACCCCTTTAGGGCGACAAGGGGTACCCTGAACCACGACTAACCCCTAAGGGTTTGAGTGGCCAAGTTATACCCTAGACCTAGGGCTAGTACTTAGTGAGGACGCGAGTGTGCGCCGTAGGCGAACACGAGTGTTCTGCTAAACAAACTTCCTAAGGCTAGGTTTGGGATAACCTTAAGCACATGACTTTGCAAGTGCCTCACGAAAGGGCTTTTGCTAACATGCTTAGGTTGTTTAACCCTTGAATTCCAAGGAGAACACTCCCCTAGCCAAGTGTGTCAAAGCACACCTAGTTATGAGACCTAACCTCCCTTGAGCAGATGCCCAAGGCTTAGCACCCTAGTGCAAGCACAAGCATGTCTATTTGCTAAGGTATCCAACCCCTTGGCAACAAGCCCATGACATAACCCCAAAGGGTATGCCTCAGGTGTTGCACCATGTGACGTTTAGCCCAGTGTCACATCTCCATGTGACACTGCCTTCCCCGATGTGGGCTATCATGCCATAGCCCTTAGATTCAAGAGTTGCACCAAGTGCCACAAACGTGGCTCCTAAATGCCAACTCTAGAACCCCTCAATTATCCCTTAAGACCCGATAAGGAAACCCTTGTCAATCAAGAACCCACAACCACAGTTGGACAAAGACACGAACGTGCCTTGGTTAGCTGTGAGTGTTGCTCTTAGCTTGACGTGGAGGAGGAGGCTGGAGGACAAGCCTCAACCTCTGCCTCTTGGAACATGCATTCCGACAAGACCTCCCAGGCATGGATTCGCCAACGTTAAGGGTAAGCTACCCCGAAGGTGGGACGTACCCTAGCATCTGGAAGTTAGGGCGGCACAACAGAGGGTTGTGCCTTAACGACACAAGCTAGAGCTTGCATCGGCAGAAGAGCAACAAACTCAGTCATGAACCTAGGAGCTCTCCCACTATACTCTACCTTATTTATGTGACAGAGCCCCCCCCCCCCCCCCCCCTGTTTTCCTGTTTACATAAGTGGGCTAGCACTGAAATCTCATTCCCAGAGGAAATATACTTGGTGAGTTATCTATCGACCCCTAAACCCTAACCTGTCAAACCTAGGGGTATTTCTAAGCATATCCGACATGCCAAACTCACTGGAACTAACCATTAACCCAACCGGGACACAAAAAACCAGGGTAAGAGTTTTCTAGAAGGTAAGTTCTAGCTTCGCCTAGAGTTTCCTACAAATACCTAATGACACCCGGCCGGACCATCATTAGATACCCAAGTGCACTAAGTGGGCCTGTTTCCTACTACATCTAAAGCTTATCAACATAGTAGTAGGTAACAACAGTCAACGTCCAAAGTAAAGGGTCGAGTCATAGTAAAAACTATGACACACTCCCCGCCTTTGAAAATGTCAACGTCCTCGTTGACGTCCAACTCAAGACTAGATAATGTTAGAAAAAATTAACCAAAACTAACATATCACTTTATGTGGAGTCAGCCAAAAGTTCACATAAGTTTTATTACCCCCCTTGCATTACGCGAAACCAAGTACTTCAGAACCGTCGTTCACTGAGTTGTAAACCCAGCCACCGGAGGCACCACCTGCGACATGAAGTCACTTGGAGACCTTTTGCACGCCTGCAAAGTCTGTCACCCGACGCACACAACACTGGTTAATTCTTTACTTAACTAAAATTTATATTGGAGGCCTCTAGTTAGTGTTGTTGCCGGCCCTTGGTTAATAAGAAATAAGACTTGCTTTATTCCTTAATATCAAACACTATTGACGACCCTGTCGTCTTAGCACAAACAAGCACTTTGACGTCCATCTCAAGTGCTTAACCAAATGCCTTCACGTTTCTTCAATTGTTCCACATTTCCACATGTCATATGGTATTATAGCCTCACTTTTCTGTATCCCTTGGTGTTTCTCATTACCCTTTACATAAGGGTCTGCTACTATACTATCCTTGTTAGTATATAGTTACGTCAGACTAGGTATGAGACTTTATCGGAATCAAGCTCTTTTCCAATACTAGAGTACTATTCCAAAACCCTGTTCTTTGTAGACATGTCAATCTGGCCAGAGGCGATCACAGAGGCGCATGGCTGTACACATGTATACAACAAGGTCATACCAATTCCCAAATGCCATCCACTTGGTGTGTCATTAACATAATTTATTCCTAATAGGAACCAAATTGAGTCAAATCTACAACCAAGTGTGATAGCTCTACCATTTCGTCTTTCGCAACCTAACTTGTACTCTTTCATAACACCGACCAGTTCAGGGACCAGATAAGCTAACATACCTTTCTTAAAACTAATGTGGAAACCAGGAAATTCAACCCATCTCTAGCGCCTCAATCGACGACCTTAGATAACACGTCTCTTAATTGTCACTTTCATTGTACTCATTCCCCAAAGAGCACATCATACTAGATGCCGTTCAATACTTCCTAACTCTTTATCTCACTAAGTTTAAAAATACATATTTAAACTTAGTTTCCATGATAAGAGTCTCTCTGAACTCAGAATACTGCACGCCTCCGTAACATTATATTTATTTCCAACTTGAAATTGATTTGTAAATGTTTCTCAACACTATACCGAAGTATATATTTTCACTAATTCAAGCAATTAGTGTTTTTAAACATCTTTTTAAACTAATCCTTATTCATAAACAGTTTAATTTCGATATTGATACTTGAATGGATAATGATCGTTTTAACGTTCAAATCCTAAGTTTACCAACTAGTTGTTATACTAGCGGATATAAACTTACAATCATATCAATCTATCAAAATGCTACAACTACATATAGACATGGTCTTAGTTTACATGAACCGAACTTCAATTTTGAGACGGAAATATAATGTTATGACAGTATTCCGAGGAACTTGTTCAGAGAGACTAATCATGAACTAGTGTCTGGTTCATCTAACTGATTTAGTAAGATATATTCCACACTAATGTTATCATGACACTAAAGTGATAAACTTCATGTTTTAGTTATATCTATAATTCATAGATCTCCCCAAACATGAATAAAATATCTAGTTCAGTACATTGAACTAAGATACATTATTCACTCTAGACACCTAGCAATAGAAAGTATCACATTGCCCCTCAAGCAATGTATTGAGAAATGTCTCATTTCTCAACTAACTTGAAAACACGTTTCAAGTTATAACACTAAGGTAGTGCCTTACCAAAGTGTCAGACTCAAATCCACTTGAGTCTTTATATTATATACGGCCACCTCATGTGATCATAACCAAGTTTGATATTGAGCGCTCCAAACTCAATATTGAAGAGATATCATACCATACTTTGACAAGTCATTTATAATCAATCTTGAAAAGATTACAAATTCTGCCAAAGTTTAGAATATAAATATCTCAACAGATGAGGTGATAGGAAACCTCATATTCTCGAACCGGATATTGGACGAACCTTGAACTACAATCATCAAGAAGGGACACCATCTTCTTGAGCTAATCCCGCTACACAATATCATACTTACAAGAATATTGAACCAACTCAAGGAACACCATCAAACCTTGAGATAGAACTAACAACTAACCCAAGGAATACAATCAAACCTTGAGTCAAGAATAGTTCTATTTTTCAATATTCGAAAGATTGAAGATACATACTTTATTTGTTCTTTAAGTGCCCACATTTCGACCATGATGCAGAGTCAAGAAACCGTCTTTTGAATAATCGTATTCGACTCTAAAATAAAATTGATATTGAAAATCAATATCAACTTTCAATTCTCATCGAACACCGACTCTCTGAGGAGGTACATGCACTTAAACCTCCAAAATGTATACCCGACTAACTTCCGACTCATTTGACACCACCACACAACTTATTAAACTTAGCAAGTTTCCTTACTTAGTCAATAAGCAGAGTGGAGAATCCCAAATCATGCTCTTCTTAACCAAGGAATCACCCTTGTTCAAGAGCTTATCCCCACATTGCAAACAACATTACAATTTCAAGATTAAAGAGTTAACAATGAAAATGCACAAGTGTGCGCCGAACGCCTTCACTATGCAAGTCCTTATTACTCAGTAAACTGAAAATGTAAACGTATGTTTCCAACATTACTCTTTCTGATAGATCATGCCATCTATCCAAAACTTATCATAAGAAACCAAAATCCTCAAGCTGTATCCAAGTCTCTCTCATGATCCCATATGAGACAACTTCATAATCAAGTTAGTCGAGCTAGCTAACTTGAATACAGAGTGCGCGCTTACAACTAACTAAGGTTTCAAGTTATACTTTGTTCAAATCAAGGACTTGAACTTAGTAAACTATTTCACCTAATGTTACTTGCAGCTAGCGTCATAAAATATTGCAACATCGGACAATACTTTGACTACATTGGATCTTCGAACCATTGCTTAACATATTATCATATGTTTATATTGACTTTCCGTTGTATTATAAGTTCATCACCATAGTCTGCTTCTAGAGTTACACTCTCGGAAACATGCACTATAATAAGAGCTTATTTTACACTTTATGTCAAAATGTAGTGTTCATTCTTATGTTTGAATATGCCCCTTCTCCCGAAGTCAAAGATGCACTTTGAACATAAGTCTTTCCCCGTTTGAACACTATTTGGAAACGATATTGAATCTTGACCTAAGCCAAAACTCAATGGACATAGTCACGTTCTCAAATCATGTGTTATCCCAAATTCAAACACCTTAAAGAAAAAGAAAAATTTTCAATAATGTGTAGAATAGGATATCACAAGGCCCATCTCACAAGACTTAGTTTGTAAGCCAGAACAAACTAACATGCCTTGTCTTGTGGAAGTAAATGGTAAAGTAACCTGGACAACCATAAGGTAAAATAACCTGGCATACAACTTGGAAGCTGACTTCCAAGTGCTACCTTCTAAGTCCATAACCCACACCCACTTATGAAGTAGGTGTACTCTGAAGAGTTATAGATCTCAGGACCAACTCTCCACGCAGAATTCAGACATTAGCCGAAAGTGATAGAGTACTTCAAGAATTTAGAACTAACTAAACCCTAAAATACACTACACTTTAGGTAGTCCTACTGACCGCAGAGAATAGGCTCCGATACCAATTGTCAGAGTTTTAACCCAAAGGGCCAACACGTGGCAACACGTGGCTGCCAGGTGGCCATTCGGCGTCATCACCCTGTGTGAGCAACGCTAAGTTTCCCAGAACAACCCCAACGACCCCTAGGGTTAGACTCTAATGCCCAAGTGGACAGGAGACTTAGGGTTTAGCCTAAGTCTCCCTAGAATGTCTGCCCCCAAACCCTTGAGGGATAACCCTAGTTGACTTAGGGTTTAGCCTAAGTCTCCCTAGAGTGTCTACCCCCAAAACCCTTGAGGGATAACCCTAGTTGACTTAGGGTCTTGCCCTAGAAGACCTAGACAGGCTCATGCCCTAACCCCCATCAAGGAGACGTGTGTTCCACACATACCCCTGACAGAGCTAAGGCATCGTCACTTACCCCTTGAGGAATCACCCTCATCCGGGAGTACAACCCCTTTAGGGCGACAAGGGGTACCCTGAACCACGACTAACCCCTAAGGGTTTGAGTGGCCAAGTTATACCCTAGACCTAGGGCTAGTACTTAGTGAGGACACGAGTGTGCGCCGTAGGCGGACACGAGTGTTCTGCTAAGCAAACTCCCTAAGGCTAGGTTTGGGATAACCCTAAGCACATGACCTTGCGAGTGCCTCACGAAAGGGCTCTGCTAACAGCTTAGGTTGTTCAACCCTTGAATTCCAAGGAGAACACTCCCCTAGCCAAGTGTGCCAAAGCACACCTAGTTATGAGACCTAACCTCCCTTGAGCGGATGCCCAAGGCTTAGCACCCTAGTGCAAGCACAAGCATGTCTGTTTGCTAAGGTATCCAACCCCTTGGCGACAAGCCCATGACATAACCCCAAAGGGCGTGCCTCGTTGTACCATGTGACGTTTAGCCCAGTGTCACATCTCCATGTGACACTGCCTTCCCCGATGTGGGCTATCATGCCATAGCCCTTAGATTCAAGAGTTGCACCAAGTGCCACAAACGTGGCTCCTAAATGCCAACTCTAGAACCCCTCAATTATCCCTCAAGACCGATAAGGAAACCCTGTCAATCAAGAACCCACAACCACAGTTGGACAAAGACACGAACGTGCCTGGTTAGCTGTGAGTGTTGCTCTAGCTTGACGTGGAGGAGGAGGCTGGAGACAAGCCTCAACCTCTGCCTCTTGGAACGTGCATTCCGACAAGACCTCCCAGGCATGGATTCGCCAACGTTAAGGGTAAGCTACCCCGAAGGTGGGACGTACCCCTGGCATCTGGAAGTTAGGGCGGCACAACAGAGGGTTGTGCCTTAACGACACAAGCTAGAGCTTGCACCGGCAGAAGAGCAACGAACTCAGTCATGAACCCAGGAGCTCTCTCCACTATACTACCTTATTTATGTGACAGAGCCCCCCCCCTGTTTTCCTGTTTACATAAGTGGGCTAGCACTGAAATCTCATTCCCAGAGGAAATATACTTGGTGAGTTATCCATCGACCCCTAAACCCTAACCTGTAAACCTAGGGGTATTTCTAAGCATATCGACATGCCGAACTCACCGGAACTACCATTAACCCAACCGGGACACGAAAAACCAGGGTAAAGTTTTTAGAAGGTAAGTTCTAGCTTCGCCTAGAGTTTCCTGCAAATACCTAATGACACCCGGCCGGACCATCATTAGATACCCAAGTGCACTAAGCGGGCCTGTTTCCTACTACATCTAGGCTTATCAACATAATACAGTAGGTAACAACAGTCAACGTCCAAAGTAAAGGGTCGAGTCATAGTAAAAACTATGACAATTAGTGTTGTCCTCTCCTTCCCATCGGTCACTCATCTCGAACCTTGCTCCGATACCAAATTGTTAGGCACCCCTACGTACAATCTAGAGACCCTCACAAAACTACCCGACCTCCCCCGAGCTGTCTCTAGTCTCCACACGTTGCTCTCCAAGAAAGGCTTCCAATAATAGTGTGTCCTTAATTCTCTCTTAGATCTAGGTATAGCTCCTTAGGAATATTCTAGCTTATACCTTTCTGGGGAATATTCTTTGATTCGTTATATGGGTCATAACAATGAATTTATTATAGATGAAAATTTATTTTTCTTTGTTAATAAGATTATAAACAAGATATATACTTGGTTGGGATGAATACTAAATTTGATTTATCCCTTTGGACTTCCGATACCATGAGGCAGGCCCTCAAAGGTTTTATGAATGATATTACTAAGAAATATGTTCTTCCTCATGTCAATACATCCCACTAGATGCTTTCGAGAAATAAGCAACAAAGCCCTTGAGTTGAGCTTGGTGGCCCAATGATGATCATCTTAACATTTGGTGGCCAAGCCATAGCCAAGAAAGTTTCTTCGCTCGTTATTAAATGTGACCTAAAAAGTGTCATTTGTACTCGGCTTTAGCCTTAACAATTTTCACATTAATTAAATTTGTTTAATTTTTAAATCTAGATTGTTAAATTTAAAATTTGAGTTTTAAATTGTGATTAGTGAGGTTAGACGTTCATGGGGAACAAGTAGCCAGGCAACCCGCAACAAGCGGGGCACGGTTCACCGACGCATTGGGGCATCGGCAGGGATGGGCTTACGGTGGGTGGTTCGGTGTGATTTGGGGGGCATGGCACAGAAACCGGAGAGTGAGATTAGGGTATTGATCGTGGTAGCTAGGGCAAATGGTCAGCATGTACACTAATCTTCTACAAGATATGCAAATATACATGATATGTTGTCTTTCAATGGTCAAATAATGTATATGTTAGTTGAAGCTATGCTCACAATTCTTAAGTTATGGATGATAAAAAATGATATGATTACCTAACAACTTACGAGGTAAAACACTTCACTTTAAGTTTAATTAACTTTATAAATGACTTAACTTTAAGTTTAATTAGCTTTATAAATAAGTGTATAAAGTATTTAAATTAAAATTAAAATATTAAGCCATTGACTTTTTCTAATAATATTTGATATAGACATCCAATTTAATTTTCTCCATATACTCAAGTTCTCTTATATTAGAGTAATCTTTTTATGAAATCAATCCATTAACCTTAAAAATAAGCATATTGCTTATTTCGCTTCAAAGATGCATATACATGTATATATACATATACATAAAGTATTATATTTACACACAAATCTCCTAACACTAAATAATACTCTTTTCCTCTCTTTAATTTATTAGTGACATTTATAGGTTCAAATTTTATTCATTTTTTTTCTCTATGTGAGTTAAACAAGTTGAATGTGTTAATTTAACATGAGAAAACATATCTCGTGTGTATTGGTGGTTACATAAAACTCACTAAAGAGAAGTTGTAAACCAGATAATATCTTGGAGTGCAATTTGGTATGTATTAACTTTATCTTACTAAATTTCTAGATTTATGTAGTTATGGAGAGCTTAAGTATGGTTCTTTAAAACATAATTTTAAATACAATAGGGTTCCTCAAACAAGTTCACTTCAACAGTTTCAACTTCAAATAATATTTTGTAAAACCAAGTTGAAATCAATTAAAATGTTGTAGTTATTCATGCTCATGTTTCATCTATAAGAAGATCTTATGAAGAACGTATAAATTTATAAATAAGTAAGTACAAACTTATTTACAACTTATATATTAGAATTTAAATTATTTCAAGTACATTTAAAGTCTTAACTAGTTTAGACAAAAGGTGTGAAAATATATTCATATTCAATGTAATTAAATTATTTCATTTTAAAGCATATACTATGAATTTATATGTACCGAATTCAAGATATAAAGAAGTGGCTAGAACAATTATGTTAAAAAATCAATGCAATAAAAATTTTAATAAATGTTACAAAATGCAAAATTGAGTTATATGACTTAGTTAGATTTATGATTTAATTAAAAAAAGGGAAGAGCACGGTAAAAGCATGGGCTTTAGAGAGAGAAAATGAAGTCTAGTGGAATATGTTTCCAAATAAGTGTTGTAAAATATAATTTAAATAGAATTTTTAATATATTTATTAATATGTTAATGGCAAGTTTTTTAATTATTCCTACTAATACTATTCTATGCGAGTGTGGATTTAATAAGCAAAATGGCATCAAAAGTGTAAATAAGAATGGTTTGTTATTTGAAATTGTTAATGCATATTATATAATGATGTCTAGTAATGGTGCAAATCATGAAAATATTAATTGGGGAGTGTATTTACAAAGTGAAATGCAAAACTTAGAAGACCAACTTGTATTGTTTCTTAAATGAAAATATTAACTTTTATTTTTATTTTTACGAGTTCAAAAATTGACATCAATTATAAAATCTAAGTCAAACTATTGATAAAATCAAAAAATATTATTTTCAGAAACTATATAATTCAATCTAAATTTTATGCTTTGCATCAACTTACAATTAAATTATGTATAAAATTAAGTTTTCTTAAGTTATAAAATTCTTAATCTTATTAAAATAAGTTTAAGCCGGAAATAAGAAATAATCAAATTTCAATTAGGGGCGATTATGTTGGGTAGGTGATGTGGTAAGCAATGATGTGGTAGGTGGTTTCTTTTTCATTTTAAATAATAAAATATAAAAATTAATAAATTAATAAATATTCAAAATCAAAAGAAATAAATATATATAAAAACCTGTATATAAATAAAACACATGTAAAAACCATAAGCATTAACCCTAAATGTCCTTTTATGTACATTTTAAATATAAAAGTAATAAATTAACAATATTAAAAACCAAAAGAAATAAAAATATATAAAAACTTTTGTATGTAAAAACTATAGGCATTAACCTTAAAGCTTATATATATATATATGTATGTATGTATGTATGTTGTATTACATTAAAAGTAATTATTGATTTGGCACCTACCCAAGTTATTCTATATAAAGAAGAATTTAGTTTCAACTTATTTTGCATTATATTAATTTAAAATTACAATGTTAATAAAAACGTTATAATTTATTTTAAAATTTCAATGCTAATACACACACATACACACACAAAAAAAAAAGATATACCTCTACACACATACATATGTATATGTTTATGTTTATACGTACTTTTATATATCTCGTAACTGTCTATGTAAATATCCTTCTGTGCGTGCACGCGTAAAGAATATACTTTATTTGTTCAAATCAATTTTAAAATTAAGTGCAAAAGAAACTTGAATATTTAAGCATCTTTTAAGAAAGATATGGTATATGTTTTATTAAATTTTAATGTGCATAAATCAATAGCATAAATAAAACAAAAGTTTCTATACATACTAATCAATGCGTACATTTTATTCTCGTTTTCAATTAAAAATTGTCAAATCATATTAATAAATAATTAATATTTAAGTTAACAACAAATAACAAATTAGTATATCCTACTTTATTTTATTTTAGAAAATTAATTAAAATAGGAGTTTTAAAATAGCTATATAAATTAATTAAATTGGTTTAGGGTTCACAGTATCTCATTCGTAATAATAAAAAGATTATTTATTAAAATTATTACATGCAACTTTTACATTATGACACCAATATATTTTGCATGCATTTTTTGTATATTTAATAAGCAGAATTATATATATATATTATACGTATGTCATAAGCATGCTACATAAGCCAAATTATTATACTGTAAAATTATAAATTCTTGAGAAAATGTGTGGGTGTAAGAAGTTTTATTCAGAAGGCTGTGAAACACGGAAACATGGGGGACACATGCACGATATGTTATACGACATCTTATGTATGTGGCGATTTACTATTTGCACACTTTGCAACACTAAACCGTATATATATACAATGAAATATGCCGTAGTCTAAAAGTATTTAATTATTAATTAACTAAATTTTATTAATTTAATTTAATTATTAATTTATAACATTTTTCGACTACGGTGTATCTCATTGTATAACATATTGCTGCACAGTATTTAGTAAACACTGTGGAACAAAATGTAAGTAATGCACATGTTTCTTGTCTTTTTTTTTCTTATTACACTTGAGTGTAAACACTGTTTACACTAAGTGTAATAAGAAAAAAAAGACAAGAAACATCTGCCTTACTTACATTTTCAATTCATTTCCTGGTGGTAATTAATTCAACTCTTCTCCTGCATTTGTTGAAGAACGATGGCTCTTGTTACAAGCAGTGTTATACTACCTGCATCTCTTTCTGCATTCACCTCAGAGTCCAAGTTCCTTGGAACTAAACCTCTGAGGCCATGCAACAATACAGTGTCCTTCGTTGTTCGAGCTTCAAAAGACGATGCCTCACGTGGAAGTGGCTCAGGCGGTTTACTCGATGGCACAAAGAGGGAGATCACAAGAGAAGACGTTTTGAGGAACATGGAGGAGAACGAGTCTGAGAAGAAGTCTGTGTTTGGAGCCATTCCTAAAACAGGCACTCTCGACCCAAGCCTGGACAGATTTGGAAGGCCCGAGATCGAGAGGAGATCAGAGACAGGAGACAGATCCTTTGGAAGCTTGATGGCATTTGATGGAGCTGGTCCCGAGACAATCAATGGACGCCTGGTACGTTGCTTTCTTCTTCATATTGATATGCCTTGTATGATCCACAACAGTGTCTAACGAGTGAATTATGGTTGGAATGGTGTGGGCATTTGTAGTGGAGAGAATGACTGGACTCACAGGACAACAATTGTACACACCGGGGCAGAGTGGACTCTTCTACTTCTTGGCAGTGACATAGATAATCTGGTATGCTTCCTTGGTGCCCATGTTCAGGGGTGAGAGCCCAGACAGTAGAGTGATGGGACCGTGGAGAGCACAGGCCGATAGATGGAACGGTCGTGCTGCAATGCTCGGATTCCTCAGCCTGGTTATTACTGAGGCATTCACGGGTGTTCAACATGCATACTCTGCAATTTTATAACTATAGATATAATTTTTTTGGAGAATTAGTAACTGTACAAGTAATTTTATTTATATGCAGCTTGCAGTTAAATTATGTATAAAATTAAATTTTCTTAATTGTAAAAATAGATAAATTTGTAAGTTTTTTAAATTTGAATATAAATATAGATTTAAGTAGAAGTTTAATATTCTGATAATATATATCATGTTTTAAACTAAGTCATTTTTTTTTATTTCAAAATTATTGCAATATGGAAATTGCAAGTATGCACTAATTATTCTTTCTTACAGCAATACATGGTGCATTGATGGTTTTTGCATCACATATATACATGTAGAGCACACTATAATCTATTTTGGTGTGTATAATATTTTATTACGTCATAGCTTTAAATTTTTAAGCAGCAGTTTTGGTACAACTGTAATAAATTAGATATCAAAAAGAATCGTTATAGCAACAAAGTTTCTAAAGAATTTAGAGACATATTTATACAATCTCTATGTATATGTTTATGTGGTAGATGGATGGTGAGCATTACAATGCCTTTATGGTATCTCTTTGTATGTAACTTATTGCAAAATTTGTATCATGTGTGCATACTATAATTGATAGAGTGACTTAATGCATTGTTGATCACATAGTACAAATCAAAAATTTACAATAATATTTAATGGTTTTGTTGAAGTTATATATCATAGTCTAATAAAAATAATGATTAATAGAAAAGAATATTATCCACATAGATTACACATAGTACAAATCAAAAATTTACAATAATATTTAATGGTTTTGTTGAAGTTATATATCATAGTCTAATAAAAATAATGATTAATAGAAAAGAATATTATCCACATAGATTACACAATTTTAATCAACTTATTTCTAAAGAGTTGATTATCATTTAAGGTACCTAATGACCAACATCGTATATGTATTAAAAAGATGACAACAATTTTGTTCTTTACTAAACAAATTGATAAGCATTAACAATATTTAGTGACCAATGCTGCTTGAATCTTGCTATTTAAGTGAAAAGATAGTGATTAACATTGCTCTCATATGTTAGTATAGTATCCAACTTTGTTCTTAAATTAAAAACTCATGAACAACAAGATTTCTTAGTTACCAACACTTATGACATAAGTTAGACATAGTGAGGGACATATAAAGAATATATTTATAACCATTATATAATTCTTAGGGCAACATAAAATAAAGACCTATTATCATGTCCTACTTGCTTTAACCCATAGTGTTCAAATTATTTTGTGGTATAAAACATGGGTGGCCACACCAAATTAAAAATGATACTTGCAACTCAGTTAACTCATACATTTTAATTCACGAGGTGAGGATTGTTCATGGACTTAGTCAACTATGAACATGAGTTTTTAAGAAATGAGTTCCTTAACACAGGTTATTGTACTAGATTTTGTGAGATTTTCAAAGAGGGTTTCCAAGGCTGGCATCTTATAGTAAAAACTTTAATAATTGATCTTATGAGTATAGGAATGTGTTTTAAATTAACTTATTAATTTGCCACCAAAAAAAATTAAGGGAAAAAGCGAGTATAACACATATAGTTTGGAGGTCACACCTAATGGTGTAGTACAACTTGATTTAAGAATTGTTTTGAAAAAAGCAAGAGAACTATTTTTAAACAAGATTTATCACTGACCGTACTAAAAAGTGTGTTGAATCGTACATTATAAACGCAAGAATAGTCTTTGTACTAGTAATAGGAGACATGTAGATTAGGAGATAAAATTAATTTAGGATTGATGATTAGATTATGAATTGGTCATACAAAACAACTTTGAAAGAAACTCTGAAACGATATAGCTTGATTGTGGAGGAATAAAATATAAATGGAGCCTTGGAAAATGCATTGACCTAATCCAACTTTAACTAAACAAAGAAATCATAAATATGTCTACAGAGAGGCTGCCTATAAACAAAAAGAAAGGAATTCAATATTGAGAGGCAAAATGAAATTCTTGTTGTTTGAGTTATAGATCTTATAAGAGAGAACGTTTACAAATCTGAAGAAAATTGATATAGCGGCAAAATAATCAAATAGCAAGAGCAAAGAATCTTAATTTAAGAGAATATGTACCTTCTAAGGACGATAAGAATATATATGAGAGAAACAATAATATACCTTTTAGTTCTTAACTTTATTAATTTTTCATAACACACACACAGACACACCCCACTGAGTTCAACTTGTAAACAACAAAAAGGCACTTGCAATAGTTTGAGGAAGTTGCAATGTTATATAAAGTCAAGGATGAAGATAAACTCTTAATATTTCCTTATACGCTCAAAGAGAATGCTTACTTGTATTATGATTTTGAGGCAAATATTAAAAATGATTTTCAAATGAGCATTTGAGAATATTTTGATAAGGATGACTTACCAAAAGAACATTTGAAGAAGCTTCGCCTTATATACCAATAGAAAAATGAAAGTATGAATGAGTATACACTGATTTAGAAGAAATTTATTATATATGTAAGAGACAAATGGTATCACCTTATTGGGATTTCATGTTAATTGTAAATGACAAGGATAATAAAAAACTTGTTGAGTAGTTAAGTTATAAAAAAGAAAATGAGGCAAATATAAAAGATTGCAGATAGTAAAGGTAAGGCTTATGTGAAAAAAAAAGAACTAATGAAAATTCGAAAGTCACATGTGGATGAAGGATGTTAGTAATAGTTGTTATGTGATGTTACAAAGAAAGAATTAGTACCAAATATGTGATGCACTAAATGTAATAACCTAGCATGCCTAAATGTTAAATATGTCAGAAAAAAGGACATGTACTGAAGGATTGTAGACATTGTAAATATTTTATAAATCAAAACATTGTCACAATGGGCAAAGACATGCAAAATGAAAGAAGGTCTAATAATTAATATAGCCAAAATCTTCCTAATGAACCTCTTCTTAGTTAGAGATATGGAGGTGCGGTCAAATAAAATTGAATACTATAAAGGAGAGGACAAACCCTATCAAAGAGTGAATAATGACACGTTTATCTAAATCAATTAAACTTTAAAAATAGAGAATGTCAGGAAAAGAATTACCCTCCTATATTGTTATACTTCTAGAGAAATGGGACAATTTAAGGATTGTCCTAGGGTTCTTAATCAATCATCCACTTCCAAGGATACCAGAAAAGAGCAACCTATTGTTCATTATGTAGGGGTAAAGCATGAAGAAAAGGTATAAATTGTAAATGGCCACACGGCGTACGTAAGGTGTCGTAGAAACTATCACGCAAGTGGCTCCAATGTTTCCGTGAAAAGTGGGTGTTTCACAGCCTTCTGAAATAAAACTATATTTCTATGCTCATTATTATTTTCATTTTATTTATGCTATTGACAAACACATCAAAAATTAAAATATATACACCATACATAAAATTGTTAAATATAATTCTTAAAAGGTGCTTAAATAAAGTTTTTATTGTGCTTAATACTTTACTCGCGCACGCACCCACACACACGCACACAAGGATATCTACATATACAATATGAGATGTATTAAAAAATATATAAACATTATAACATATGTACGTGTGTATATGTGAATGAAAGTGTGTCACCAGTGGTGACACAGCTTTTTTACACTGCATGGAATATACTTCAAAATATTTCTAGGGTGGTGACTCACCACCCTAGAAATATTTTGAAGTATATTCCATGCAGTGTAAAAAAGCTGTAAATATATATATTGCTTCAACCTTTCTCATATATTATGCAAAGTCAAACGATAACAAGTTTCTCTGTTTAAATAAACTGTAACTTCAGTCAAATAAACTATGTATTTCAATTGTATACTTATTTTTGTATAGGAGATCATTGTTTGTTCAACTGTATATAAACACATGTTATAGCGTACACACATACATAGAGAGACAGATTTTTAAAAGTATGCCATAAAACCGTATTTGTTAATGGACATGTCATGTAATGTTTTATTATAACATTTCAAATATAAACATAATTTGTAATCTTAATTAATATAATGCAAATAATAAGTTGAAATTAAATTCTTCATTTATATACAATAATTTAAGTTACACAACAATATATATTCCTATATATCATAATATTTACTTACAACTTACGTTTATTACGATTTTAATAAAGGAGATATCAATTATGAATTATTGAATAACTTTTGTGTTTGATAATAATATTTAAAATTAAATTAAATTTCATGTATATAAAGAAAAAAATCAAGCTGTGAGAGCTCAGAATATAGAAATGTGTATATCCATTAGTTCAGAAACCCTAACTTATATACAAGAGCGAGTGGTCCAGATTGAATCCAATCCGACGGCTATCAAAATCCACTACGCTAATAATAGTATGTGCACATGCAGCCGTACATGTGGATCTTACATCATCCCTCCTCTCGGAAGGGTGTAAGTTGGTTAGGGTTCTCTTGTAGACGGGCCCGGATCTGGAGGAACATCAGGAGGAGGCACTGGTGGATCTATAGGCGGCACAACTTGTTCCCGTTGCACAAAATGCTTCAACCGTTGTACATGTACAATCTCCGGAGGATCAGGTTGAATGTCGTGCCGAACCTCATAAACCTGTGGTCCTACTTGCCGTAACACTCGATACGGTCCTTTCCATTGAGGAAGGAGACTCTTAGCTAAACCACGTACCATAAGCTTGGGAAAACGAACCAACACCAGTTCATCAACCTTGTACTCCGCAGGAGGACGATGATGCGAGTTGTACCGTTGTTGTTGTCCTACTTGTACGCGGCCCAAGTGTTCTGCTGACTCCGCACGAACCAATGGAAGGATGCTTGTCAGATACCGATCCCATGACCTAGCATCAGCAGCTCGCGGTAACCGAGACGGCAAACCCAACTCCGTTGGCAACACCGGGTCATGACCATACAAAAGCTTATATGGAGAAGTACCAATGGAACTTTGAACTCCAGTGACATAAGCATATCGGAGAGACGGCAGATAACCATCCCAATCTGAATGTTGAAAGTTCACATACTTTGCGATCATCCCCTTGAAGGTTCTAACAAGCCGTTCCACTAAACCATCTGTCTGAGGATGATAAGCACTTGTGAAAGTGTGGCGTATCCCTAATCGAGATGTCAAAACATGAAATGCCTCAGCCATAAATGCGGGACCATTATCCGAGAGAATTCGCTCCGGACAAGAATGCTGAAACACGACCCGATTCAGGAGAAACTGACCAACAACAGAAGCAGTCGCACTAGCAAGAGCACCAACTTCTACCCAACGAGTTAGGTAATCAGAAGCAATAATAACGTACTCGTTACCAGCAGTTGACCGCGGAAAAGGTCCCATCAAATCAAATGCCACCAATTCAAACGGACGAGAAACTGCAATTGACTCCAACCGTCCTTCCGAAGCACATGGGGGAGTATTGCGAGCTTGGCACCACACACAACTACGCACATACCGAATCACATCTCCTCGCAACTCCGGCCAATAGAAAGATCTGCGCAGCTTCTCCATCACCCGACGATGTCCCATGTGCCCGCCAAGAATAGGAGAGTCATGGTAAGCATGGAGGAAGCGTGGAATGAAGATTGAAGGTACCACCAACCGCAAAGGATCATCTGGATCAGTCCCCAAAAAGAAGGTCATCCTGAAGGCGATACTGTGAATGTAAATGCCTGAAAGGCAAGTCATCAGCAAGTGATGCAGGATTCTCAAACCCATCACGAAGCCTTCGAATTCACGGCTCAACCTTTTGAGCTTCCCGAACCTCATCCAAAGACGGCAAATCTAACTCTGCATTCTGCGGACACTGAACGTCAAGCATAGCAACTGCTGATGGTACGGAATCTTCATCCAAAAAGTCCACTGAAGCTGGAACAACTGGTTCCTCTGGGGCAACAGAAGAGAGAGAAGGTGGAAGAGGAGCCCGAGAAAGAGCATCAGCATCAGCCATGGAACTCCCTGGACGATGAACAACTTCAAAGTCGTAAATTTGAAGTTTCAAGGCCCACCGAGCAGTACGCCCAATCAAATTCTTTCGCTTCAACAACGAAGTGACTGCTGCATGATCACCTTCCAACAACGTCCGCGAACCATGCAAGTAGGCATGGAGCTTCTCAAAACCCCAAACTGCTGCTAGACACTCCTTTTCAGTTGTGGAGTAATTCACCTCTGCTGGCTGCAATGTACGGCTGATGTATGCAATGGGATGTCGTTGGCCAAGAACACTTGTACTTCTCCTGCATCAATACACCCCGAGGCCGATGTCAGAAGCATCTACACGCAAGATGAAAGGACGAGTGTAATCCGGGTACGCCAAAACTGGAGGGTCGTCAACAACTCTTTGAGATCTGTAAATGCCTGCTTGCAATCCTTAGACCAAACAAAAGAAGTCATTGACGATTTCAACAACGCGCGCAACGGTGCAGTACGATCTGAAAGATGATCCAGAAAACGACCCAGATATTGTACCTTGCCAAGAAAGCGTTGCACATCATTCACACACTTCGGCGTAGGGAACTTCAAAACTGCAACTAGTTTGTCAGGATCGACTTGCAAACCTTCACGTGAAATGCGATAACCCAGATAAGTGGTGTCCTTTGATCCAAAACACACTTAGATGGCTTCAACTTCAAACCAACTTCCCGCAGTCGATCCAAAACCTTACGTACATCACCGACATGCTCCTCCCACGTTCCATCGAATGGATCAAAACATCATCGATGAAATCAGCAGTCACCTCCGGCATGTCGCAAAGAACCTCATCCATCATACGCTGGAAAGTTGCTGGAGCATTGCTCAAACCGAAAGGCATCACCAGGAACTCGTACAGGCCAAATGGTGTTCGAAAAGCAGTCTTGGGAATGTCCATGTCAGCCATCGGAACTTGCCAATATCCAGATGCGAGATCTAACTTGGTGAACCAACGGCTCCGCCCCAGTCGATCCAAAAGGTCTGCAGTATGAGGAAGTGGGTACACATCTGAGACGGTTACCTCATTTAACGGGCGATAATCAATGCAGAATCGAACGCTCCCATCAGGCTTCGTCACAAGGTGAGGTTCGCACGCCCAAGGACTTCGAGACTTCCGGATAACACCCTTCTCCAACATCTCTTTGACATTCGCTCGTAAGATCTTGAGCTCCTTTGGTGATCGACGCCGAACAGGTACCTTGATTGGCCTAGCTTCTCCAGTTGGAATAGGGTGGCGTGTCGCAATCTTGGCCCCAGATGACAAGTCGAAGTTGAAAAGATCAGCATACTCCTTCTTGAGTTGATCAACAACTACAGCACGACGATCATCTGATGGATCCAAAGAAGAAAAGGAAGAGCATGAAGGGAAAATGGTTGGAAATAAGGGTGAGACAAAAGTGATGGAAGCAGAGGTGGAAGCAGATGGACGAAGTGGAATAGAAGTAAGAGGAATGGAAGAAAGACGAGGGAGAGTCAAACAAGGGGGAGACTTTTCAAAGTCACACTTGGCATGATTGCGAGTTAACCAATCCATACCAAGAATAAGGTGAAAAGCTTGACTCGGCACCACCCGCAAAGATTGAAGCTCGAGCTCACAATCATCCACACGAACAACAATGTCCACTTCATCCCGCGAACAAGCATGAGTATGTCCGTTGCCGTACAGAATGAAGACTGGTTCTACCGCACGACGCAAATGAAGGCTGCAACGTGTAGCAACAGATTGAGAAACAGAGGACAAACTTGAACCTGTATCCACCAACACTGAAAGGAAAACAGGATGAGGTGTGCGATTGAAACGAGCTTGAAAAGTGAAAACCGGATGATTTGGTGCCGAGTGAACCCCTTGATGATACTCCCGAAAGAAAGATGGAGGGGTCACTAATTTATTCGCACGAGGACCCTCCTCTACTCGTGCGATTCGTCGTTTCCCGGAAGATCCACCGCATCACAACCTTCCACTGCAGCAGCACCAACCGGACGTTGTTGACGCCATGGCCTCCATCCTGGAAATGGGGGACGCCAATCGGGAAACCGTTGACAGCGCCGATACGTGTGTCCAACCTCATCACATGCCCAACAACGAACTGCACGTCCACGTCCTCGTCCACGGGCCCCACCTTGTGCTGGTACACGAGCGGCAACAGCCTCAACCTCCATCGGAGCAGGTCCATCCCCAACATGGAGTGGAACAAGAGCACGTGAAGGCACAAGTGGGAGAGGTGACGACTCATATCGTTGTGCCAGCCTCAAAGCATCGTCAAGAGTCACTGGAGCTAGTGCATGCACAAGCCCCACAAGGTCTTGACGAAGTGCTGGCCACAACATACCTAACTTGATGCGTTCCGACATGTTAGGTTCTGCACGCAGCAAAAGGCTTCGAAAGCGAACACCAAACTGCATCACCGACTCAGATGGCTCCTGACGAATACGATGCAACTGCTGAAAAGCATCATCACAGTCGTCCGCATGCCCAAATGCACGTTTGAAGATCTCTGGAAGAATATTCCAATCGCCACGAGTTGCAACGTCCAGACCATTGTACCACTGCAACGCCGTCCCTTGAAGACAAGTAGGAAACTCGCGCAAACACTGAGCACCGTCCCACGAATGATATGTGGCAACCACAGTGAAGTGGTCAAACCAATGGTACACATCATCTCCAGGATTTCCGCGAAAGAAATCCGGTCGGACACGGGGGTTTGCAACATGCGTAGGAGGAGTACCCTGGCCTGTGAATGCTGCCATCAACTGAGAATGATTGTTCATTGCACACGCATGGCATCCAACAACTGCATGAGTAACTGCTCCACAGACAAGGGATTTGTCTGTTGTGGATTCATGGATGAAGAAGAGACAAAATCCACAAGAAAGGAATAGATCTAGACAATGGAAAAGCTAGACCTAAGAAGACAGAGAAAAAAGACACAAATCCGAGCACTCCGTAGGGACAATTAGAGGTGCCCCTCACCTCCACCAATGTGAGAGCTCGGAATATAGAAATGTGTATATCCATTAGTTCAGAAACCCTAACTTATATACAAGAGCGAGTGGTCCAGATTGAATCCAATCCGACGGCTATCAAAATCCACTACGCTAATAATAGTATGTGCACATGCAGCCGTACACGTGGATCTTACAAAGCATGTTATATATATATATATAATGATTATTACAAATATAAAAAGAAAAATTGACATGGCAAAAGATGTCGTGTAAAGAACAAGCATGTGTCTCCAATGTCTCCATGAAAAGTTGGTTGGCTCCAAAGATATCAAGCATAAGATTAACACACATGAACAATCCCTACAATCCCACAGTGACAGTTGTGCTGCTGAGCGTCACTTAAAAAGATACCTCTATGATTGGAGGGAAATGCACATTGTATACAGTTGAATTACCTGTACGTGTACGTGTGGGTGCGCGTGCATGGTGCAGGTCTCGGACCCCATTTGTTTGTTGAGCCTTCACTTTCATAGAGAGATTTAGAACAAACCTGTGAAAGAAAGATTTACAGGATACGACATTACTATTACAGGTTGATGCATTACGGTTACTGTGCGCTCTCTCGATCATTCAGATTTATTACATTAGGAATAATATTAATTTAAATTTACATTATTGATCTTAAAATTAAATTTTTAAAATTTAAAATTTAAATATTTTAATTTAATTTGAATTAAAATCATGTTAAATATAAATTCCATTATTGATTTATAAATTTTACATTTTAAAATTGAAATTAACATTAATAATAATAATAATAATGAAAGATTTTATTGTTTTAGTACTAGTAAAGTTACTTACTAGACTTATTATATTAATAAAAGATATTTCAAAAAAGATAAAATAATTGTCTTGGTAAGGAAAAAGTACATTCTCCAAGTGTAATTTAAAAAATTAAACTAGACTGATGTATTTACTTTTATTAATATAATTTTTTTCTTCTTTAAACTTTCTAAATCAAAATAAATTAAATACTTATTATTTTAATGACAATATAAAAATTAAGTAATTTTATAAATTTTTATAATTCGTTTGTATAAGCTAAACAAACTACAAATCTATTCATATACTATTATTAATGTAGTGGGATTTTAATAATCATCATATTTGTTTTAATTTGGACCACTCGCTCTTCTATATAACATAAGATTTTCTATATACTTCTATACATAAGACTTCTATATACTCTGAGCTATGTTGGTGGAGATAAAGAGCATCTCTAGTTGTCCTTATGGAACGTTCAAATTTGTGTTGTTTTTGTACATACATTCTTTGTCTTTTCAGATTTAGTTTTTTCATTGTTTTGATTTATTTCATTTTTGTAAATTTATTTTTTCTTTTATTTTTCTTTTTTTCATCCATGGCTACATAATAAATAAATCCTTTATCTGTGAAGCAACTACTCATGCAATTGCTAGATGCTATGTAGGTGCAGTTGAATAATCAAACTCAATTGATGGTGACGTTTATGGCACATGGTGTTACTCCTCATGTTTATGCTACACATCCTATAAAGTCTGGCCAAATTTCTTCCATAATGATGTGTACTATTGGTTTGATCATTTCATTGTGGTTGCCAAATATCATTTTTGGACAATGCTCAATGTTTGCATGGGTTTCTTACTTGTTTTTAAAGGATGGTGTTGTAATGGTACAACGATCTAAATATAGCAACTCATGGGAATTGAAGTACTTTTTTAATGGTCGTTAAATGTGCGTTTGGGCATGTTAATGATTGTGATGATGCTTTTTAGTAGCTGCATCATATTCATCATGAGCCGTCTGAGTCGATGATACAGTTTGGTATTCACTTTTAAAGCCTTTTACTTCAAGTTAGAGCAGATTAAGTTAGGCATATTGTATTCAGCACTTTGTCAAGACCTTATGGGGCTTGTGCATGCATTAGCTCCAATGACCCTTGATAATACCATGTGGCTAGCACAACGATATGAGATATCTTCGCATGCTCAAATTCCACTTTATGTTGGGGATGGTCTTGCTCTAATGGAGGTTGATGTTGTTGTTTCATGTGTACCAGAACAAGATGACTTGCAATCCACTATTGGGTGTATGATCAAGTTGGACACACGTATCAGCATTGTCAATGTTTCCCTAATTAGCATCCTCAATTTCTAAGGTGGAGGCCTTGGCATCAATAACATTCAGTTGGCACCATTGTAGAGGAAGGCCTTGATGTAGTGGATCTTTAACATAGTTACGAACACAGCCGAGATCCCGACTGTGTTCACTATGTTTCACGAACACAGCCATGGGTCGTGTTCCCACAGCCATGTTCGTGAACAGTGTTTCATGTTACAAACACGGGTTATGATCCCGGCGATCATGGTCAGGATCACAACCTGTGTTCGTAACATAAAACACTATTTAGAATATTCTTGCCCAAATATACTTATGGAATATTCTTTTTAGGGTGCATGGCATCACACAACAATATAGGGCGCATGCAGCAATCCAAGGCACGACATCAGCAATCCAAAACACAACATTTATGGCGTAAGTGTTCTTGAGAACAGGGGGCATGGCCACAAGTTATGGTCATGCAAATATTGCACAATGGTGAACAAGCTTAACGGTGTTGATCATGTGCGAGCTCATATGTTGGGAGAAGGCCCAGGCAGCAAGGATATTGTGAGTTGTCCCCTTATCCTAGGTAACAAGAAAGCAGATCTGTGCAAAAAAAATGTTAAGAATAATATAATAAAAATAGCATATTCCTAGAATAATATAATTTTAAAATAGCATATTCCTAGAATATTCACTAGAATATTCATTAGAATATTCGTGAGCGGTCGTGAGCCGAGATTGTGTTCTGTGGTCAGGTTCCTAAAATCTGAAGCTCGTGTTCCGTGTTCGTGTTTGTAACTATGATCTTTAAAAAAACAGGTTCCTAAAATCTGAAGCTCGTGTTCCGTGTTCGTGTTTGTAACTATGATCTTTAGAAAAACAAAAGAATTGCATAGTCCTCATGCAAATAAGTTGGTGACCCCTAGGTCTTTCTTTTAGGAGTATCATCAAGGGATTTACTTGGACCAATCCATACTATTTTTATTTTTCATGCTCAATTTGATAAGATGACACATTATATTTTCTTTTTAGTTTTTATTCATTAGTCTGTTGTTACATGTTGCCATTTTCATTTGTGCCGTGCGATAAAGCCAGTATTAATTCTTTTATGCCAATGGACACATTCATACTTGTCACATGATAAAAATAATATAACTATTTGTGTGGGCAATCATGAGCTTAAGCTTTAATCATGAGTTTGGGTGGTGCCAAGTTAAACTTTTGACCTTATTTTTGGTGTGAATTGGTTGACTCACAACCATGATAAAAATGATATAACTATTTGTGTGGGCAATCATGAACTTAAGCTTTAATCATGAGTTTGGGTGGTGCCAAGTTAAACTTTTGACCTTATTTTTGGCGTGGATTGGTTGACTCACAATCATGCATGACTTTGAAAAGTCTCCCCCTTATTTAACTCTCCCTCGTCTTTCTTTCATTTTTCTTACTTTTATTCTACTTTATCCATTTGCTTATACCTTTGTTTTAATCATTTTTGTCTTACTCTTACTTTTTACCATCTTTTCTTCATGCTTTTCCATTCAAATTCCTTAGATAATCATTGGGATGCAACTGTTGATTAACTCAAGGAGTATGCTGATCTTTTTAATTTTAATTTGTCATATAGGGCCAAGATTGCAACACATCACCCTATTCCAATTAGTGATGTTAGGCCAATTAAGATACCTGTTTGGCATTGGTCATCAAAGTGTTAAAGGTCAAGACTCAAAATAAAATTAAATCAAAAATTTAATAATTTCTTTAAATTAAAAAGAAAAGAAGAAAAAGAACAATGAAAATTGCCTCACAACTGGTGTTAAACCTGAATACTTAAACCTTTCCTTAAATATTCTTTCTTGCTTAGAATATTCTCTAGGATTTAATGTTTTAAAATCTTTTAGGATAAGATGGGAATATTTTGGTATATTTTGGTGGTTCATGACACCATCTCCCTCGTCGATGATGAGTTCCATGAGCTACACTATGAACTTGTTAAGGCTTGGCGATGAAAAATAGCTGGGGCAGCTTATTGCAATATGATTTGGACTACCACAATAAAGACACAAACCATTGGTTATACGATGATGCTTCTTTGCTTTACTCAAGGTTCCATGACGTCTTACTTGAGTTGCTTCACATTCCATGGGAGCTAAACCATCCATAAGAATAAGAACAGGAACAGGAATTGGCATCATGTTGGGTGTCATTGGGGGTGATGCTATTACTATTACATATGTATACTCCATGGGACGGGGTGCTTGGAGACATTCAGAATGTCACTTGACTAATTAGTTATCACAATGTACAACACGACTAATGGCCTCATATAGAGTTTTCAGATCATTATGGAAAATCAGAAGGAGGTCCTTGACATTGTTGTGAAGACCATGATGAAATGAATCTTTCAAGGCCTCTTCATCCCAAGAAACATCACATGCTAAAAGATGGAACTCGGAGGCATACACATATGTTGAACAATTTTCTTGATTAAATTAATGAATTCTAATGATTGGTGTACAAGTGTTGTCTATGTCACTAAAGCAATTCTTGAACTCCTTGACAAGCTCCTCAAAATCGTTGAGTAATAGTGAATTCCTTTCCAAAAGAGGGGCAAACCATTCTCATGAAACTCCCTTAAAAAGTATTTTGACCAACCCCATCTTTAAACAATCATTTGGATAACAACTAGAATTCATATAAATCACTAAATGAATTTGATTCATGAATTTATAAAATTGAAACCTTATCCCATTGAATTTTTCCAATAAACTCATATTTAGTTCCTTTATCACCACATGAGCACCTAGCCTTGATGATTAATTTTGTAGCTACCCAACTTGCTTTTGTGAGCTCATTCACATGTTCCACTAACCTTTTGCCCTCCTTCACAAGGTTTTGCTTTTCATGTATTCATGGTGTCTTCTCATGCTCTAGATCTAGCACCCTAACACAAAGAGCATTCAATTCTATAATTACTTGATCATCATGAGATGTGAAATGGAAAGTTTGGTTTGAACTGTAGGCCTAAAATAAAATTAAATAAGAAATTTAGTATTCCTAAAAATAAAAGAAAAAAAGAAAAAGAACAATGAGAATTGCCTGAAATACCCCTATCTTTCTTTAAATACCCTTTCTTGCTTAAAATGTTCTTTAGCATCTAATGTTATAGAATCTTCTAGGATAAGATAGAAATATCTTGGTATATTCTATTTATTCATGACATGAAGGAGCTTAAATTTTGTGGGCAAATGTTAAAGAAATGTTGAAGAAGGATGTCATTCAAAGTCTTAAAGTGCTTGGGTATACAAACCTCATCTTGTGATAAAGCCAAATGGGAGCATTTGGTTCTACATCGATTATCACATGTTGAATAATGCGACTATTTTGGATGTTTATCCACTCCTTTATACCACAAATCTTTTGGATCAATTAGGGCGGAGTCATTAGTTTATCAAGCTAGATCTCACCTTTGAATATTGACAAATTTTGATGGCCAACATGGACATTCCCAAAATTGCTTTTTGGACACCGTTTGGCCTTTTTGTTTGAACAATGCTCTAGTCACTTTCTAGTGTATGATGGATAAGGTTCTTTGCAATATGTTGGAAGTGATTGCCGACTTCATCAATAATGTTTTGATTCATTTAAAGGAGACATGGGAGAAGCATGTCTGTGATGTACGTAAAGTTTTGGATTGGCTGCGGAAAATTATTAGTGTAAAGCTAAAGCAATATAAGGTGTGTTTAGATCCTTCTACTTATCTTCGTTATCACATTTCTCATGAAGGTTTGCAAGTCAATCTTGACGATGTGCAACGCTTTCTTAATAAGGTATAATATCTTAGACATTTTGTTGATCATATTACAGATCGAACTACATTGTTATGAGTGTTGTTGAAGTCGTCAACACCATCTCTTGTCTAGTTTAAGAATTCTGAATAAGCATTTGTAGAACTTAAAGAGTTGTTAACAACTTCTCCAATTTTGGCGTACCCTAATTACACTCAGTTTTTCATTTTGCACATGGATGTTTTTGACATCAGTCTCGAGGTCGTGTGGATGCAAGAGAGTACGAGTGTGCCTGGTCAACATTTCTTCTCTATCATGGAGTAGTTCGTGTACGTGGAGTAGTTCGTGTACGGCTAATGTACACAATGGAATGATGTCTAGCAACGATTTGGAGTTTTGAGAAGCTCCATGCTACTTGCATAATTCTCAAAAACTAATTGAAAGGAATCATGATGTAGTTATTTCGTTGTTGAAGTAGAACAACTTGGTTGGCCATACTACTAAGTGAACCTTGAAGCTTAAGATTTATGACTTTGAGGTTATTCATTGCCTATGGAGTTCCATGGTTCTTTCTTAAGCTCCTCTTTCACCTTCTCTCTCATCTTATGTTCATGAGAAGTTAATTGTTCTAACATTATTAGATTTTTTAGATAAAGATTTGGTGCCATCGATAATTGTTATGCTTGATGTTCAGTGTTCATAAGGTACAGAGTTGAATTTGCCTTCTTTGGACGAGGTTATGAAGTTTAATAGGTTGATCCATGAATCCAAAGGCTTCATGATAGGTTTAAGAATCTTACATCACTTGCTGATGACTTGCCATTCAAGCACATACATTCTTAATATTGCCTTCTTGATGATCTTTTTTTATTTTATGAGAATTGACTTGGATGATCAGTTGTAGTTGGTGGTGCCTTCGGTCTCCATTCCATGCTTACTATGAATCACCTATTCTCGACAAGTACATGAGACATCATTATGTGAATGAGAAGCTACATAGATTTATTTATTGTCCAAGAGACATCGTTATGTGAATGAGAAGCTACACATATCTGTTTATTGTCCAAAGTTGTGAGGAGATGTGATTTAATATGTGTGTCCTTGTGTGTGGTGCCAAGCTCACAATACTCCTCTTTATACTTGGAAGAATGATTAGAGTCAATTATAGTTTCTTATTTGTTTAAGTTGATGGTGTTTGATTTGATGGGGCCTTTTCTATAATAAAATGCTAGTAACAAGTATGTTGGTGGAAATATAAATAAATTTATGCAACACCCACTTTTCACATAAACATTACCAAACTGCCCTATGATGTATACGTGTACACAATAATTTAAATATGTGTTGTAGGCTGCATCAAGGATTCAGTTAGGTAGATTTCTATGGTGTGAAGATGACATGCGAACATAGAAGTTGGATTTTGTGTTTCATCTAAGCAACTTATGTAAACATGCATCATTCATGCAAAGTCAAACTTTAGGACCGTATTAAATTTATTTGAACTGCAATTATTTAAAATAAAACCCACGTTTGTTCAACTGTCTAGTTTGGCTCGATTACTTAGACCTAGACGTATAACCAATGTATAAAATTTACATTTTTAATAAGTTTTATACAGTTGTAATTCTCTAAATATTTTATATCTATATTTACAAAATTGCAAGGTATCTTCACATGTGCATGTTGAACACAGGAGAACCCGTGAATGCCTCAGTAATAACCAGGCTGAGGAATCCGAGCATCGCAGCACGACCGTTCCATCTCTCGGCCTGTGCCCTCCACGGTCCCATCACTCTGCTGTCTGGGCTCTCACCCCTGAACATAGGCACCAAGGAAGCATACCAGATGATCTGTGTCACTGCCAAGAAGTAGAATAGTCCACTCTGTCCCGGTGTGTACAATTGTTGTCCGACTGTGAGTCCGGTCATTCTCTCCACTACAAATGCCCACACCATTCCAACCATTGCCTGTACATAATTCACTCGTTAGACACTGTTGTGGATCATACAAGGCATATCAATACGAAGAAGAAAGCAACTTACCAGGCGGCCATTGATTGTCTCCGGGCCAGCTCCATCGAATGCCATCAGGCTTCCAAAGGATCTGTCTCCTGTCTCTGGTCTCCTCTCAATCTCGGGCCTTCCGAATCTGTCCAGGCTTGGGTCGAGAGTGCCTGTTTTGGGAATGGCTCCGAACACAGACTTCTTCTCAGACTCGTTCTCCTCCATGTTCCTCAATACGTCTTCCCTTGTGATCTCCTTCTTTGTACCATCGAGTAAACTACCTGAGCCACCGCCACGTCGGCCATCGTCTTTTGAAGCTCGAACAACGAAGGATACTGTCTTGCTGCATGGCCTCGGAGAGTTAGTTCCAAGGAACTTGGACTCTGAAGTGAATGCAGAAAGAGTTGTAGGCAATGCAACAGTCCCTGTAACCAGAGCCATCGATTACTTGAATTAAATGTAGAGAACCAGGGGAAATACTCGAAGAATGTATTTTAGTTGTTTTTTGTCTTTTTTACTTCGTAATTTTTTCTTCTTATTTTCCCTTCTCTGCAAACAATGCATATTTATACGTTGAGACGTTGTCGTGTGGCCACTATAGAACAGCCACTTGGCAAAAGATGTCGCGTAAAGAACCAAGCATGTGTCTCCAATGTCTCCATGACAAGTGGGTAGTACACAGCCTTATACGGTTCCAAAAATCTCAAAACAGAACAATTCGTACAATCCCACAGTGACAGTTGTGCTGCTGGGCGTCACTCGGAAAGATACTTGTATGATTCGTAGTATATATGCTAGGAAAATGCGTTAATTGTACGTGTACGTATGGGCCGTGTGCACGGTAGTTTGAAGCTTTACTTTCATAGAGAGATTACAATAAATATGGCAGTACTATTGTAGATCGAAAGGGCCTATGTTTAATTTAAAATCTTATATAATAAGTTTATTTTAATGTGTGTATGCATATCATTGGCCTCATCAACAATTATTTTAAATCCTAAACCCACGAGTTACAGTCGAGGCCACTCAAGTATACATATGCCATTAATTCCTGATTAATGGAGTTGAATTACAATTAAATTTATTATATTAAGTATAATAATTAAATTAAGGTTTTAACTTAGAAATAGACTTATTAAATTAAAATTTAACAATTAAATTAAAGTAGGTTAAAAATAATTCAAACTAGAGATAAATTCATTATATTAAAAATAAACTCACACATAGCAATTAGGTTAAGGATTTAATTTAGGAATAAATTCATCAAGTGAAAAATTATTAAATATTTAAGTCTAAATTAAAAATAAATAACTTAAAATAATGCACCAGGTTAATCCAATTTAGGCTCATGAGATTAAAGGATAAGCTGAAAGAGCCGATATATATTAAAAATGTCAGATCCATTAAGCTACAAAACCCTGCTTTATACAGGAGACCTCCTGCCATGTGGCACACATGCGACACGTGGCGCTGACACATGGCGGCCAGATCACCACCCATGTGTTACTATGCATGTGTGTATATACACATGTGTATAACATTACGTTACATAATATACAGTATCTTACATTATCCCCCCTCTGCGGTTGTGTAGATGGTGATGGATCTGATGGTCCTGGATCCGTGTGAGTTGGGTCATCTAAGGTATGACCGAATGTAGTCAACGAGTCTCGAACAACAAACCGTTTCATTCGAACTACGTGAACTATCTTAACCTCATGAGATCTCACCAACTGTACCTGATACACCTGAGGACCAACCTTTCGGAAAACTCGGTAAGGACCAAGCCACTTATGTAATAAACCAGTTGCAAGCCCAGGTGCAGTTAGCTTGGGAAAACGTACCAGTACTAAGTCACCGTCAGCATAGTTTGGTGGAGTTTGATGTCGTGCATTGTAAGAAGATTGTTGCTGTATTTGAGCTCGACCAAGATGTTCAGCAGACTCTGCACGCAAAAGAGGTAAGACAACATCCAAATGTCGAGCCCACATTTTCGCATCCTCGGCACGTGGCAGATTCGATGATAACCCAATTCACTAGGCAACTTAGGATCATATCCATACAATGCCTTGAATGGAGAGATACCAATCGAACTCTGAATGCCTGTTACATAAGCAAATCTCAAGCATCGCAAATACCAATCCCAGTCAGTGTGATTGAAGTTCACATACTTCGAGATCATACCCTTGAAGGTCCGATTCAATCGCTCCACCAAACCATCAGTTTGTGGATGATATGGAGAGGCAAATGAGTGTTTTACCCCTAACCTCTCACACAACACTCGGAATACCTCTGCAATGAAAGCGGGGCCATTATCTGATAACATCCGCTCTGGACAAGAATGCTGCAAAACCACATTATCGAACAAAAACAAAGCTGTTGACAGGCAGTTGCATCCGGAAGAGCACCAACCTCCACCCAACGAGTTAAATAATCAGATACGACAATGATGTACTGGTTACCTTGAGAAGAACGTGGAAAAGGTCCCATTAAATCCACTGCAATTAACTCAAAAGGGCGAGAGACATTGATGGATTCTAACACCCCCATGGCCCGAGTCGTAGAGGAATTCCGAGTTTGACAAATGGGACAGCTTGAATATACCTGATCACATCACCACGCATGCTAGGCCAATAAAAGGATCTGCGAGCTTCTCCAACACTCGTTGGTGACCAAGATGACCTCCAACAATAGGCGAATCATGATATGCTCGAAGAAGGTGTGGAACATATGTAGAGGGCACAGCCAACGCCATCTGTCCTTGGATTTGTCCCAATAAAATACAATAAACCATCCTGAAGTCGAAACTGAGCATGATATTGTCGAAACTGCGGTTCGGAAGAAGGACTTGCAAACGCATCCGTAATTGCCTCGTCCACGGTTCATTTTTGGGCATCCTGCCACTGTTCCAAGGATGGTAAGTCGGCATCGAATACCTGAGGGGCTTGTATCAAACCGAATGCTGCAGCGACTGCATGAGCAGGCAAAGTGGAATCAGAAAGGGGTGCTCGAGAAAGTGCATCCGCATCCACCATTGTTCGCCCAGGCCTGTGCACCACCTTAAAGTTATATACTTGGAGACGTAATGCCCATCTGGCTACACGACCCACTAATTCTTCCGTTTTAACAAGGAAGTGACAGCAGCATGATCACACTCCAAAAGTGTTTCACTCCCATGTAAGTAGGCATGAAGTCGTTCAAAACCCCAAACAGCAGCAAGGCATTCTTTTTCAGTAGTGGAATAATTCCGCTCAGCCGGCGTGAGTACTCGACTAATGTAAGCCACCGGGTGTCGAATTGAAGAATCCACAGCATCAGTTTGCATCAATACACCACCAATACCAACATCTGAGGCATCTACTCGTAAAATGAACGGACGAGTAAAATCTGGGTATTGAAGCAATGGTGGAGTTGTCAGGAACTCTTTTAACTGGTCAAATGCCTGCTGACACCTGCGAGTCCACCTGAAAGATACCTGTGGACGAACTAACTCCCGAAGAGGGGCAGTTCGATCAGTGAGATGATCGATGAATCGACCCAAGTACTGCACCGTGCCCAAGAAACGTGGACTTCCTGTACTGTACGGGACGAGGGAACTCTCGAACAGCTCGCAACTTCATTGGATCCACCTGTAAACCCTCTCGAGATATACGGTAACCCAAGTAAGTGGTGTCGGTCGAACCAAACACACACTTTTCAAGTTTCAACTTCAGGCCAACTTCTCGAAATCGATCAAGAACGCGCCGTACATCACGAATGTGATCCTCCCAAGAACCAGACCCATGAATGAGCACATCGTCGATAAAATCGGCAGTGATATCAGGCATATCGGAAAGAAGCTCATCCATCATGCGTTGAAAGGTGGCAGGAGCTGAAGTCAATCCAAAAGGCATGACCAAAAACTCGTAAAGACCAAATGGTAAGGCCGTTTTTGGAATATCCTCCTCAGCCATAGGAACCTGCCAATATCCTGATGCCAAATCCAACTTAGTAAACCATCGACTCTGACCCAAACGATCTAATAGATCGGCAGAGTTCGGAAGTGGATAGACATCTTTGATGGTAACATCGTTAAGAGGTCGGTAATCCACACAAAATCGGAGAGATCCATCAGGCTTGGGAACCAAATGAGGTTCACATGCCCATGGACTCCGTGACGGACGACACACTCGTTTACCAATCATATCAGTAACAGCTGTTCGCATGGCTGATAACTCCTTTGGTGACCTGCGTCGAACCGGGACTTTGAAAGGCTTTGCATTGCCGGTGGGTATACAGTGTCGAGTCTTCACACGTGCACCTTGGGACAGATCAAATTTGAACAAACTTGCATACTGTTTCTTAAGTTGTTCGATGCAGTGTGCTCGACACTCAGGTGACGGATCCGGCATTTGAACCTGTTGAGATGAACACCACCCAAGACCGGAATCAAAGGAGCTGTATGCGTGATACAAACAGCAACAAGCTTCTCTGGACGTAAAGGAACAGACTGCAAAGACACAGACTCCAAGCGTAATACAGGAGGAGAGAGTGAAAAATCACATGTACCTTTCGACTGCTTTAACCAATCACATCCCAGAATGATGTCAAAGACCTGGGAAGGGACAACCCTAAGAGACCCAGAGGGAAACTTACAGTTGGCACCCATAACCAGCGTAGTCAAGTGGTGTACTGTGATACTGCACGAGACTGCCCATTACCATATAAAATGTGCAAGACCTTATCTGCACGTCTTAAGGGTAATGAGCACCGATGCGCTAGAGAAGCAGTTATGGAAGACATACTGGATCCTGTATCCACAAGCACTGTGACTGAAAGATCATTCACCGTGCAGAAAATGTGAAAACTGGATGATCTGGTGGAACTTGCAAACCTTGATATGCATAGCGGAAAAAAATGGAGGTGAAGTCTCCATCGCACGGGATCCCTCCGTCGCCCGTACGATTACTGTTTTCCGCAACAGATCCACCTGCAAGAGAGGCTTCGTCATCTGAAGCTCATCATCAGCCATAATGGCCGCCACAGGCACACCATCCGGAACATATGGTCGCCAGCCTGGATGTGGTGGACGCCAATCAGGATACACATCGCATGCCCGCCAAGTATGTCCAGGTGCCCAACAGGCCCAACAATGAACTTGATTGGGTCGACCTGCATTGTTCCGATTCCTCCTGTCACGAATCCGTGGATTTTGACCACCACGGGCAGGAACTGGAGCAGGCAGGACGATTTCGTGGAGGTGGTCCACGGGGTGGGCCCCGAGGTCGACCACGAAGGCTTGTCGTGCGGGCACATATGCAGCAGCATCAACCTCCATTGGATCAGCACGCTGAAGAGGAGCAGGTAACCCAAGGGGAAACGGCCCTCACCAGGCACCAACTCAAAACGTTGAGCTAGTGCAAAAGCTTCCTCCAATGTGGTAGGACGAAGAGCCCGAACGAATCGAACAAGTTCGGGTCGCATAGTTGGCCATAACATACCGAGCTTAATGGCTCAGGCATGTTAGGATATGCACGCCGAACTAAATCCCCGAACCTAATACTGAACCGCATAACAGACTCACCAGGATGTTGTCGTATCGCATGCAGTTGTTGGAAAGCATCATCTGAATCCTCAACTTTGCCAAACGTACGTTTGAGGCCTTCCGTCAACCGATTACTATTGGCTTGAATCTCCGCAGCCAATCCATTATACCACTTGAGCGCAGGGCCTTCCAAACATGTAGGGAATTCTCTGAGAGCACGCGCCTCATCCCAACCATGTAACGAACAATAACTTGGAAATGATCAAACCAATGGTATACATCATCTCCTGGATCACCACAAAAAGATCGGGGTCGAACCCTCGGATTTGTGGCCTGTGAAGAAGACAAAGGAGTACTAGAAGCAGATCCCCGGCAGGAGGCTCAGGCGGGGAAGAGGAGGACGAACCCAACAAAGCGCTCCAACAACTTTGGCAAGGGTTTAGGGGTAAGAGATAGAAATAGGTCTCAGAGTCTAAGTATAAACATTAAGGGTTGGCATTGTTTGTGCATCAATAGCAGTAGCAATAATGCTAAACGCCGTCTCCATATTCATCGTCATGAAAACACGAAAAGGAAAAGGCGGAAGAAAGGAATACCCAACTTCTTCACCAATGAAAGAGCCGATATATTAAAAATGTCAGATCCATTAAGCTACAAAACCCTGCTTATATATAGGAGACCTCCTGCCACGTGGCACATGTGACACGTGGCGCTGACACATGGCAGCCATATCACCACCCATGTGTCACTATGCATGTGTGTATACACATGCATATATACATTACGTTACATAATATACAGTATCTTACAAAGCTAAATTAAAGATTATTAAATAATTAAATCAAAACTAAAAATAAACTCATTAAGTTTAAAATTTAACTTCGGTCAATCCAGCTTAGGCTTAATAAGTTAAAAATAAAGGCTCACCTGCATGCCTCCCCTCCCTAATTAACCACTAATTTGGGGCACCGCCCAAATATGGCAGTGTCCTAAGTACAGTGAAGATGAAATATTGCGATAATATATACGTGAGCAGGACAATTATGATACAAACACAATTAGAGATTAATTATAAATTTTTAATTTAAAAAAATAATTATACACAAATACACATACGATTACATTGAGTGGAATTAAAGAATGCCATTTTTGGGCGGCGCCCCCCAAATTAACAAATAATTAGGAGGGGGTGGTATTATGCATTCTAGCCAAAATAAACTCACCAAGTGACGTGGTTGAGAAAATTAGAAAAAAAATGTAAACAAATTCGGTATTAAATCTATTACATTGTAATTAAATCATATTATTTATTTTAAAACTTAAATTTATAAATTATAAAATTAGATAGTTTACTTTTAATTTTAAATCAACAGTCGTTGCTGAATATAAATTTCAATAATGTTATCAAATTGATTAGTGGAATTCGATATTGTTACTTTTTATCTAATTTATTCTCTAATTTCTTATTTACTGTTATTTTTTAAAATATTTTTAATAATAATAAATATATTTAAGCAAGCCTTTATAAGAAATTATACTAAATCTATGGTCTTCATGTTTTTGCTAAGCAGCTATTTTATACACCATGCCAGATCTTGTAACAGATCATTACTGCAAGAAAAGTGGGAACTTGGACACTCCGGAATATAGATCATTTATCTACGTTTGGGGATTGTGCAACACCCCATGGGTGTTGCACATTACCAACTCCCTTATGTATACGTATACATAAACATATACAATAATTTAGATACGTACACCAAGGATTCAGTTACGTGATTTCTACGCTGGATTTGTATTTCATCAAATCAATTATGTTCGTCATAAATCTTATGTATACATGCATTATTCATGCAAAGTCAAACTTTAGGACCACGGGATCTGGAGAACTAATCAAATAAACTATTTTATTTAAAATACAAGAGTTTAGCTCGACTCCGTGTCATTTACTTAGATATTCCTATACGTATATACATGTATAGTAACATTACTTATTATATTATTAGTTGGAATATACAATTTGACCGTAATTAATGTTTTATGGCAGCAACTATATGTATCATATTTTACAAAATTGCAAGGTATCTTCACATGTGCATGTTGAACACGAGAGAAAGGTGAATGCCTCCGTAATAACCAGGCTGAGGAATCCGAGCATTGCAGCGCGACCGTTCCAGCTCTCGGCCTGTGCTCTACACGGTCCCAGCACTCTGCTGTCTGGGCTCTCACCCCTGAACATAGGCACCAAGGAAGCATACCAGATGATCAGTGTCATTGCCAAGAAGTAGAACAGTCCACTGTGTACAATTGTTTGTTTGTCCGACTGTGAGTCCGGTCGTTCTCTCCACCACAATGTCCAACCATTGCCTGTCTTTACATAATTCACTCGTTAGACACTGTTGTGGATCATACAAGGACCAAGGCTATCAATATGAAGAAGAAAGGAACTTACCAGGCGGCCATTGATTGTCTCGGGGCCAGCTCATCAGATGCCATCAAAATGATCTGTCTCTGTCTCTGGTTCCTCTCGATCTCCGGCCTTCCAAATCTGTCCAGGCTTGGGTCGAGAGTGCCTGTTTTGGGAATGGCTCCGAACACAGACTCTTCTCGGACTCGTTCTTCCTCATGTTTCCTCAAAACATCATCCCTTGTGATCTCCTTCTTTGTGACGTCGAGCCGCCGCCACGTTGTCCATCGTCTTTTGAAGCTCGAACAACGAAGGACACTGTCTTGCTGCACGGCCTGAGAGAGTTAGTTCCATCTGGGGGAATAAATTAATAATATTTTTATAATAACTAACTATAATTAAACACCTAATTATTTTAATTAAATTCTAATTCTAATTTAAAGTAGGAAGATAATATCTAATTATTAGTTATTATCAATTTAAATTCTTATTTGAAAAAAATAAAATGTAAAAGCTGACACGTGGATTAGTATGTTGTTTTCCTTATCAGTTTAATTTTAAAAAATGATTTGAGAAAAAAGTATTTACTTTTGCGTGTCTATGAACCTAGAATTATTTTGAAATATATTCCACAAAATCATAAAGTCTGTGTAAAAATTGGAATATGATTCAACCTTTCTTATAAATCAGACCTTGAGAACTGAAGTAAATTTTTTTTATATAACTTCTTATAGGTGTATTAATATTAAATTTCAAAGTAAATCGTAATGTTTATTATAACATTTAAACCAAAATGTAATTTTGTATCTTATTCATAAATTAATATAATGCTAATAATGATTTGAAATTTAATTCTTCTTTATATATAATATTTTTCTTAGATCATAATATTATTTACAATTTATGTTTGGAGATATCAATTATGTATCTTATAACTACTTTTAATTCATATTTAATAATAATTAAGGTATGGTAAAATTTCATGTGTACAAACATATATAAAAAATATGAATTAAACATATTTTGTATATATATAAATATTTTAAATATATGAAGTATTATTGGTTATATTGAAATGGAAATCACGATGTAACATATAAGTGAGGATTTAAATTTCAATTAGGTAATGATGAAATAACTTTATTTAAAAAATAATAATTTTAACAAAAGTAAAATATTTTAACAATTTTTTACGTTTAAGAGAAGATATATTAAGGATATACTATAATTGGATTGGCTTAGATTTGATTTTTAAATGATATCTTAAGAAATTTTATTTCAATCTTAAACTTTGACAAATTATGTGTATACGTGTGTTTATTTAAAATTATATATTAAGATGAGATAAAAAAATTCATCATTTAAATTTCTGATATGAATATACATGTGTGTAATTTATTACATGAATGTGTATAAATTTTAGATATATTATAATATAAAAAGATATATGTACGCTATTTAAAACACATTACCTATGCTAAGTTGTATCATATATATATAATATCACGTCTTATTTGTTGTAGCATGTGTGTATATGTTAAAAGGGAATTAGATTATTTTAAAACTTTATACATGTGTTTTAAATATGTTATATGTGTATAAATTTTAGAAATAATAATTATATGAAACTGCTATTTCAAAATGTTATACATATTTATAAATATTATATATATATACAATTTAAATTACGTGGTCAATAATTTTGTTTATTAAACATGACTTAACATAAAAACATATAATTGATCTTTTATAAAAACATGATTACAAGTATAAAAGTCCATAACAATGAATTATCTATATGCCAGTCATTAGGTCTGTCTTTTAAAGTTTATAAACTTTAAACTATACAAGACTTCTATTTGTTCAACTATCTCTGTCTAATTTGTAGTTAAGTTGCGTTACCGATAAGTATTATTGTTGCTTTGTATTTGTGTACTCCGAAACGGTGTGTGCGTGTGTGGGTGTGTGCGTGTGCGCGTAGTCGCACGCGCACCTTCTGACATAGACATGCACCTTACACACTTGTATATACAGCTTAAATATGGAAACATGTACACATAAACTATGTGCAAAATGCTCTTTATGTCTTCTGTTTATGCATAAACTCAGGCATTAGTGGCAAACCAAGTACTGGATTGGTCTCTGCATACACCTGCCCAGCCTCCCCTCATCGTGTGTGTGTGTGTGTGTGAGAGAGAGAGAGAGAGAGAGAGAGGAGACATGCAGTCTCGTGCTGAGCACAGTTTTGCTTTATAACATATGAGCGTTACATTACATACACACGTAGTAAACAAAGTACTTTACATGCTAAACAAAGTTACACACTTAATGGAAAATTCGTTAGATATCCCGTGTATACGACTATGAAACTCTTTATAGCGCAATAAATGATGATATTTAAGCCATTCAGATCTTATAACATGTACGTATATACTCAAATATAAATGTATATACGTATAGACGAAGACTGGTCGTTGCCAACATTATAGAGACATAATTTTATATAGAATATACATAGGTATATACGTTTGTATGTGCGTAGGTATCCTGACCCCCGCACCAAAGATTCGCTTTGGTGCACCATCGCTATGACAGACCAACAGAGAAATCTTAATCCAGAATACGAGAGCAACTGCTTTCGTGGTAAAGCCTGTGTGTATATAAGTTTATTAATCAAAGTCAGTTCCTCTTTACTTCCTTTGTTCGACTGTCTGTGTCTAATTTGCAGTATATTATTGTTACTTATATATATATATATAGAGAGAGAGAGAGAGAGAGAGAGAGAGAGAGGAGAGAGAGAGAGAGACGTGGTGCGCACTTGTAAGAAGTTAAGCAGTTGTGATGATCGCGGCACACACTTGAAGCAATGGCGTATTCAAGTATATTGTCCCGTGTATATCACTCGAGGGAGGGGTCAAACAATGTACATAGGACTATGAACTCTTTATAACGCAATAAATGATGATGTTTTTACTTGGAAGCCATCCCATACCTTCCCCTGCCAGATCTTATAACATATCATTGTTTGAAAGCGAGGTGGATATATGAATATATACTTCAATATAAAGAACATGCAAGCTTATAAAATTGACATATATATTTAAGCTTCTAGAAAGACGGCTAATTAAACGGTTTCTATACGTCACGACACCACGATGTTGTTTAGTTAAACAGTATCATGTTTAGGGTTACAGATAAATGTGGCAAAAGAGGTTTGAACGGTGGACCGTAAGGTAAACTGCGGGTTTGACGCCAATGGCGGGAAAGTTACCGCCAATATTTCACGCGAACCGAGTTAGTAATTAAATTAATTAAATTTAAAATTTAAATGAAACTGAACCAACAAGCAAGTAGAATGTGTTGAAGCCGCCGTTGGTTTATTTAAAGAAAACCCACTAAATAACCGAAATACAAGTATTATACACAATACATTTATTTGCTCTCCCTTTAACATTTAATCCAGGTAATATTATTGACCCACATTTTGCTGTCTGTGTTGTTAGAAAAGAGTATGGTAGTAGTCTGTTCGTCGGCGCCCTGCTCGCTGCCCTGTCTCCTTTTCTGAATCGGGCACGAGCTACCTCGGGTTCCCTTCACGATGCGGTTCTGAATACGCTGGAAAAATCGTAGTTTTCATATAGCGCTTCCTCAATCCGTAGGGTAATCGGTGGAAAATCGCACATTTCAACAGGTTTCTCTTGGGATTCAGGGAAACAGTAGGTTTCTCATTCAATAATCGTGTGTTCACCGAAAAATCGCTCATTTCGACAAGTTTCTCGTCAGATTCATAATGCGCAGTCGGAATCCGTAGTGAAATCTATAAGAAAAATAGCACATTTCAACAGATTTTCGGCAAGATTCACAAGGCGCAGTGGAAAATCAACGCACATTCCAACAGATTTTCGGCAAGATTCACAAGGCGCAGTGGAAAATCAACACACATTCCAACAGGTTTTCGGCAATAGCAGTCATAATCTGCAGCAAAATCCACCTTAACTCGAGGCGTATTTATCAAAGTCCCTCTTTTAGTAAGTTTTCGCTTCAGATTCATCTGCCGGGGCAGGAAATTGGTAGCTTCACCAAGGGCATTTGGCATTCACGCATTCATGTGCCGCATTTAGGTCGGAAATCTCTGTTTTGGATTGCGCATTTCGGCATTTTGCGACGATCATGAGGTGCATTCAATCTCCATAAGCGGCGGCTGAAAACGAGGTAAGAATCTGGGGTTTCTGGTGGTTTTTGCGTTCTGGGATTTACAATGGTGGTTGTAGGTAGAGCCATATGGACCGTAGGAGCTGGCCATGGAAGAAGAAAAGCTCTGAGTCCAAACCAGAGTCTTCGGATTCGCCTGTTGCCACCAGGAATCATGGGCATGACGAGCAAGTAAGTGATCATTATATGCTTTTATTTCTATAAATAATGGCTTCACGTTATACATTTATATGTTCATGGACATTTGCATTTTCCTACGACTTTGTTACTTAATAAATGCTTTTCAGTACGTCGTTTCGTACTATGTATTATCATAGTGTCCACATTATGTATATGTACATTGTACATATCGCAAAATGTGTCTCATTTTTCTTTATATATAAACTAGATAGTATAAATAAATTGAGAATCGTTATCGAAGTAAGAGAAAATTTTCATATTTCTCACTTCTATATATAAATTCCAACATAACATATATTCTAAGAGAGTAGTAAGAAGCAGTTTTCTTCTTGTTATGACACACAACACACACACACACACACACAATCTTTATTAATTTAATTGTTTTTGCAGCACACCGTAACAAGGCTGGTTTTACCGGATACAACGCATAACGTGCAACAATTAGAAGAGAAAAACAGGATACTAAGCGAAAAACTATCTTTAGCTGTGAACGAAATCACTTCCAAGGACAACCTGGTCAAGCAACATGCAAAGGTGGCTGAAGAGGCTGTTTCAGGTAATGATAACAGAAAACTCCAATATGCTATCATTGGATTCCTTATATATAGTGTGTGTAACTACTTACTAGGTGCCAGTGTAATATACGGAATTGTTTTGACATGTAATATAAATATATTACTCTACACGTACGTTCGTAATGAATAAGAATCTATATATATATTATTCATTGATGTATCCGTACTAAGGTAAGTATCATACTTTTGTCCTGACATATTTTTCCGTATTAGTTTACCCCTCCCTATAGTAGACAAGTGTGACTGTCACATTGGAAAGTACTCCGTTAATTCGATTATATGCATTATGAGGCATATATTATGTACCACAGTGCTTAATTTTAAGTATATATATAAATGTATATATATTCAGATTCTTTGGATTTTTCAGGATGGGAGAAGGCCGAGAAGGAAGCAACATCACTAAAGAAACAACTGGATGCTATAACTCAGCAGAAAGCATTACAAGATGACAGGGTTTCACACTTGGAAGGAGCCCTGAAAGAGTGCGTGCGTGAGCTTCGAGTTGCACGTGAAGAACACGATCAAAAGCTATCAGAAGCTTTGTTGAGGAAATCTAATGAGTGGGATAACATTCGACTAGAGCTTGCAAGGAAACTGGCCAATGCAAATGATAAAATCATCGAGGTGTGTGTGTGTGTGTGTGTGTTTTCAAATTGTAGTTATGTTCACATGCAATTACTTAGATGCAAATGATAAAATCATTGAGGTGTGTGTGTGTGCGTGTGTGTTCAACTTGTAGTTATGTTCACATGCAATTACTAGTTATATGAACACACATACAATACATAAATTCCTTAACCCAATGTGTAAGTCAGTACGAAAGCACGAAATATACATCAGTGGTTCTATATATAAGATAATTACACAAACACATACAGTGGAAAATAATAAAACTATAAAGGTTTTATTGTATATTTTGTACGCATAGATCGGATATGTGTGCGTGTGTGCTTGCGTGCCTGTGTATAAGTTAAAAGGAGCCATTGTAGCGTTACAAATACTTAACAGGAATCTGTTGTGTGTGTATGTACACAATATGTATAAAGTTATGTAATTGTATATGCACGTAACTATATGACACGTGATGCATACATTTATCTGTAACTGTACGTACACAAAATCGTATATACCAAGCTGTAATTAGTCTTCTTGCACATTCTGTAGTAGTCTACTGTACGTCGGCTATACGAATATGTTGTATTTAACACGGAATATTGTAGTTGCTTTTATTATGCATTATAATGATGACATTATCAGGTATATGATAGCGTTTTATTTATATAAGTCAATGACAGTGATTTACGTGTATATAGCTGATGATATATATTCTTATACAACTCTGTAATTCTTCTATACCAATATGTTGTGTACTTAAACATAATATATCTATTAGTTGGAAGCCCAGAAGAATGGATTGTCAAAATTATTACAAGAGCGTGGGAGAACAATTACTGAACTTATAGAAGCTAAATCTCGAGCAGAAGTCGAGGCGAGCATTGTCAAAGTTGAAAAGGAGGAGCTTGAAAAGACTTGTGCAAAATTTAAGTACGAAGTACAAGTACTAGCAAAGGTACATAGATGAATATAAACATAAAAATGTGTGTGTGTATCAATATACATATCTACACATACACATGCAAGTGCAGAGAAATACATCTGTTTGTGTATATAGGACGTCTAAATTGTGTAATACCAACATATGATGTATTATATGTTTAAGGAAGTTGAGATTCGTAACGAGGAGAATAATTTCAACAAAAAGGCGGTAGATTCAATGAGCAAACACCAGTTAGAAAATGTGAAGAAAATTGCAAGGCTGGAGGCCGAATGCCAGCGGCTAAAAGGTGGGTGGGGTAGGTGGGTGTGTGCATATGCATTTGGCGATACTTGCTACTGTGCCTGTTTTTGAATACATGTAAATGTATATATTAATGCTTCCATAGGTAATTATTGTCTATAACGTGTGTGTGTGTCGTAAACTTGTACGATCTTTTTTGTTCAATGTAGGATTGGTACGTAAGAAATTGCCAACGGGGGCTACGGCTTTGGCACACATGCGAACGGAAGTTGACGGAGCAAACTGGAGAGCAAAACCGAAAGTTTCTTCGTCACCGGACTCCATTGAGGAGACTGACAGTAAAGAGGGTATTTATGCATATTCTACCATACATGTATATGTGTGTGCTTTTTATACGTATATACATACGAGTAAACTCATGTATGAATGTACATTAATATACATATATAAACTGCTGTTATAATGCATTATAACTTAGGAAATGGAGTAAATGAAAGGCTCATGGCAATGGAGGAGGAGACTAAAATGCTGAAGGAAGCCTTGGCAAAGAAGAACCAGGAACTGCAGTCTGCAAGGCTCATGTGTGCAAAAACAGCGAGCAAGCTGTCACTTGTTGAAGATCAGCTTGAGAAGACAGGTGGGACGCCAGAGAAGGCGAAGAGCAATGTGAATGGAAACAACTTCTCATCTGATAGTTGGGCATCTGCTCTTGTACATCAGCTCGAACAATTCAAAAGGTTAGTTGCATGACAAACACACGCACGCACGCACAACAAAAGCTCTGAAGCACGTGACCTTCGAGATAAATGTATAACCACTAAATAATGTTCTGATGTTTTTTTCTCCTCATATAGCATTTCGTATTTCCGCCACTTCTTATTGTTTCTTTGCCAATCATAGACATCTAGCTGATATACTATCTGGACTAGGGTGAAGGTTTTTATATACATACAAATACACACATACACATGGGATACTTCCAGTTGCTAATAATCCTTTACCGTATGATTTCCTTACTTTCATCTGGTCATATAATGCTTCATAGTATACGTAGCCATCCGGTTTATATGATCATCGGCACACACGCATAGAGAAAGGGGGGAGGAGAGAGATCTTGCCATTTGTTCTAACTGGAATAGAATATTCTCTTTATAATTGATCGACCTTTTTCTTGTATATCAGAGAGAAGGAAGGTGGCACGTGTTCAGAGAAGCTGTTTGAATCGTCTGAGTTCGACCTCATGGATGATTTTGCAGAGATGGAGAGGCTTGCTACAACATCACCGGACAGTACTTCGGCTAGTGAATCCGGTGTTGCCATTCACGATGAGAGGATTTCTTATGAAGAAAGAATACTTGAGCTCAGGAAGAAACTTGCCTCTGCAGAAGAACAACTCAATAACAGTAAGTTTGCCTGTGTGTGTATGTGCATGCATATATACATATATCTTGTTCACTAATCAATATCAAGAAGTGTACGGAATAATCATGTTGTGACCTTTAAAGGATGTAAGTACATTTCTGTGTTACACAGGCCAGAAGCAGACCAACTTTGCTACGGACGTGGATAGACTGTTCGCCGAAGCTAGAGATAGGAGGCCAGACAAGTTGCAATCAGCTGTCAAGAGGCTTATCCAGGTTATGGAGTCGTTAGCAGCACCAGAAACTGGCTTAAGTCCACAAACTGGTAGGCATAATGTGTCAACACGAATGTTTCGTGATATATATACTTGCTTAGACTTACGAACTACACAACACACATATTTAGCTCGTTTAACATGTGTTAACTTCAGTAGATGAGGAGCATAGCACGGAGCCTGTTAAGTACACCGTGCAATGGAACGACCCAGACATGGAGCTGAGTTTTAAAAGACTAATATCAGCTGCCAATTCAGTCCTCCAAGGCAAGGTGGATGTTCTCGAGTTCATTACAGAGCTTTACACAGTGCTGGACTTGATACAATTCCGACAGCATAGTAACTCGGAAGATGAATACAACAACTTAGCTAGCTTGCAAGAAGAGCACAATAAGCTGAGGTCTGAGAAAGCAAGTATTGAACAGGATCTTCAGGTTGCTATGGACAGGATTGAAAGGCTGAAGTCACAGCTGGCAGAGTCGGAGAACCTCGTTTCTAACCTTCGGGTGCAGCTGCGGTCCACGGAGGAAGCAAAACACCTTGCCGAGAATGAGCTTTTGGTCTGTATATATGTTGTTTGTGTGTGTGTGTGTGTGTGAGTACTTATTGGGGTTGTATTATTGTAGGCGATGGTTTCTGTAAAGGCAGAACTCGAATCTAAGGTACGAGCTTCACGCATTGAGATGTGCCGCCTTCAAGATAACATTACTGCTTTGGAATCTGAACTTCAAGAACAAAGGCAACGTCATGAAAAAACTGTCACACAGTAAGATGTACCAACACACACATACGTGAACCATAAAGTATTAATTTCGTGCTAACACTTATGTCAACAGGGAAGCTTCTGATAATTCAGGGAGCCCGCTGCTAACGGAAGATGCCGCTCGGTTACAAGTAAGGCAATATGTTTTACATATAGTTGGTGTTTCTGAGACAAAACACACACACGAACAGAAGCAAACAAACACTAACACGGGTGATATAGGAGAGCGAGATTGCTGCGGCAGCTGAGAAGCTAGCAGACTGTCAAAGAACAATCATGGCACTTGGTAAGCAGCTCCACACGCTCTCACTTCCAACCACAGGCTCGTCGCGGGGCTCCATGGACTTTTCTGAGCACTCGGAGGAAAGTGACGACGAAGACACGGTGCACTGGAAGGTCCAGAGATCCGTAAGTGACATGAGCAGGATCAAAGTTGCACGCGAGAACATTCGAAAGCAGGAGGTGTACTGGAGTTCTACGCTGTCCCCTGCCTTGAACAACTTGACAAACGAAGGTGCGTACTCTCCTGTGGAGGATCGAACCTCGGCCTCCTCCAAGAACTCCGGTTTCAGTAGGTTTTTCCACAAAAGAGGTGGCCTCCACTAATATGCATGTGTGGTGCTGTTCTTCTTCCCCTGTATAAGACTCAAATTCCCCGAGGTGTATCATACAAAGTAAGAGTGTTTTGTTAGGGAATTTATGTAAAAATAACTGGACTACTCAATGCAAATGTTATTACTATACTCTCTCCTCTCAAACACACACACACACACACACACACACACATGTATACACACAACAGTCTGCTAATAATTGAAATAATATTTTAATATATTTTGATTTTAATTCTTTTATATTTATTAAACATGTAAATTGTATTATAAAAATACATAATATTATACTACTTTGAATTGATTACTAATTATTCTTTTAACAATTTTTATACAGAAGAGAGGTTATGCAGAGTTGAAATTCAAACTATTAGTTTTTATATTAAATCACAGCCATTTAAATTAAATTAATAAAAGTTGTAGTTTATTAATGGAAAAAGAATATTCTTAAATTATTCTTTTCAAAATGCTCATCGTATAAAATATGTTGAAACATACTTTTTAATCCATATTGTAATTAGATTTACAGTAAACATAAATAAGAAACAATATAATAGCAGTATATGTGTATATGTGTGTGTATGTATACATATGTGTAAATTATACATGTTAGTGCACACACACACATCTATGGACATCACGTTTATGATCAACAGTGTTTAATTTAATAAATTTGCTAGTATTGATTTTAATGATTATTAGTAATATTGTTATTAAAATGTTTTAGTAAACTGCATGCCTGTGCCAAGAGATTACACTCGTAAACAATGTGTAAATTAAATGGTGCTTTTCTATATAGCTGGGCTTACTTGAGCTTGGAGCAAAACCTTGGTAAGTCCAGAATCTGTATACGTGATATTTCAGCTGCCTCTTCTCGTTCACTCTGTGTGTTGTATCCCCAGTTTGCTACAGTATATAAACTTAGAAACACACACACACACACACACACAAGCATATCACATAGTTTTAACCTCTGAATTTATGAACTGGTTCAGTAAAAAAAATGTGAGCATGCACACGAACACCAAGCACACACACACACACACACACAAGCATATCACATAGTATTTTAACCTCTGAATTTATGAACTGGTTCAGTAAAAAAATGTGAGCATGCACACGAACACCGTGCACACACACACATTAAATAAATATAGCTATTTTATGTTATGTACCAAGATATAAGTTCCACTTGTCGAGCTCAGGTTCCTTGATCACATTTCGAAGTGTAGCAAGCCTGTCCTCCACAAAACTGCAGAATAAAAAACATCTTAAACATTGAATATCTCCAGAATATCTTTTACTGACTGAAAAACCATTCCCTGATGCTCTGGACGTTTTTGCAGCTGTTTTAGCACCTCCACTTTAGGCCTAGTAAAACATATTATTTAACTAAATACATATGCGTACTCTGCGTGCGTGCGTGTGTTACATCGAGACAATGTGAGCTCACCCTGTGCCTAGACCATAAATTTTTTCAATTGGAAAGTCCACTCCAGCAAGCTCTTTGAGTAAAGTTGCAGCAAAACGAGCCTAATACGATGTGAACATGATCATATATGTGTGTGTGTGTGTGTGTGTGAGTGTGCGCGCATGCAATAGCAAAAACCTGCTTTGTAGTGACGATAAATACTTCCGATGCTGCAAATTTCAAAGCCATCGGCCGTTCCTGGGTAAAACCTGAGAGGAATAATGAACCATCAGCTATGTGTGTGTGTGTGTGTAGAGAGAGAGAGAGAGAGAGAGAGAGAGAGAGAGAGAGAGAGAGAGAGAGAGAAGAGAGAGAGAGAGAGAGAGAGAGAGAGAGAGAGTTGTAGTATGTATCTTCATTTGCACACAATGCATTCTCCCTCCCTCTCTCTATCACACACACACACACACACACAAACACGCATGCAACCACATGTGTACCTATTTGCACTTATCCATGTGGGAAGGTCTTTGGAAATCCATTCATCTCTCACACTGCCAAATAAATGTACAAGCTCGTCCTTGCTTGTTTCTCCCCATTCCTTCATGAGATCAGGCTTAAGCTTCTCCCAGCCTTCTAATATGCCTTCAACTGTTAGCCCGCTGACCACCTTGCACAAAACATAGCTAACTAAAACGTCTTATATATGCATACATACATACATACGAACACGCACGTGTGTGTTTTTTTCATTCTTACCGAGGTTTTTGCTCGATGTGGTTCTTTCAGCTCCAAGAGCAATCGCACAAGCAAAATATTCTCATAACCTGTCTCTACAACTGGTCTCACCTGCAGTAAGAACGTTTATATGTATACATATACACACACTGATTTGCAAATGTGTAAGCTATAGAACAAATTTAAATTCTTTCAATATAACTGGTGCACGTATGGGTGCTTGTCATACGAACGCACACGTACAAGTTACTAAATGGAGTCGCACACATACACATTCAAATATGCACACACAATCGCATGACACACACCTAAATATCATCAATAACTCACAGTTCTCATGCTTTCAAGCATCCAAGAATCTGTCTCTGGAGTTAGATTTTCGAAAAGCTTCGGCCATCTCACTTTCGCTGCCTAATAACATTAATAATACATCTCAAAAGAGTTTTTGGAAATCTATCATGACTAACATATTTTATACGTGCACACTTTGCGTGCGTGCGTGCGTGTGTGTTCATTAGCAATTATAAAACTGTAGAACTACTTCCAGAAGGAAAGACAAAAGGAATCTAAACAACATTATACATATAATATAAAACCTTGAAGAGTATAATCACCTCTAACAGCGTTTCATGTCCTTAAAAAGGATTCTATATCTTATAACATATTTTAATATTCCTGCACATTAATACATTAATTCTCTAGACATGTGTGTGTTCATCAAAATGAAAAGCTTGAAGTACTTATAAAAAACACTATATAAACGCAATATTTAGTTATATACACATACACACACGCATACATACACATATATTGAAAAATTAAGAGAAATATATGTACCTTGAGTGCAGACATAGAACTCTCACCACAGCTATCACACAGAACACCATCAAAATCGAGAGCGTAAAGATGAGACGCCATTTCTGTGGACCACTGAATGAAATTGGGATTCTCTGTTTTAGGGTTGATCCTCTGTTTTAGGGTTTTAGGGTCTGCTCTGCTTTTAGGGTTCTTCTGAAAATGGCGGAGGAAAAGCATCTTTACGCCTTGGATTTTGATGGAGTTCTATGTGATAGCTGTAATGAAGCTTCAATTGCTGGACTTGAGGTGCTAAATTTGCATATATATATATATATATATATATATATATATATTATATATATATATATATATATATATAGTATATGTGTGTGTGTTGTGTGTGTGTGTGTGTGATATGTTTTGTTAAGAAGAAGAATTTCTAGGCTGCGAAACAGAGATGGCAGATTTTTGAGCATCTGGATGCACAGGCAGAGAAATGGATTCTTGAACATATGCACATTGTAAGTATTACACACACATGTGTATGCAAATGTGGGTTTTTAGTTCCTCTGTGTGTGTGTGCGCGTGCATGCGTGTGACAAGGGGAAAATGTAATGCAGGTGAGGCCAGTGGTGGAAACCGGTGACGATTTTTTGCTGCTTGCTCGTGTTTTGTTGGGCATCAAGGAACCTGAACGACAATTAGCTGTAAGAAGCTTATTTTCCTTTTGATTTATGTACATATGTAGATGTGTATGTGTGTTGTTGCATCACATAATATAATCTATGTATTCACACACACGATACATGTATAACACACACTGTCTAAAAGGTGGCAAACGGGCTTACAATTGATGGGATTCTTGAAAGTTGGGAGACGCTTAAGCCCAGGATTCTACAAGAAATGCATGAATCAAGTACAGAAGAACTGGAGAACTTGTTAGGAACGGCCAGAGATGATTGGATATCTCGTGACCCACATGGATGGTTACAAGCTAACAGGTACACATGTATAGTGTGTGTGTTTACATATAATATATGTATATGTATTCTTATTTGAGTTTTTTCCAGGTTTTATCCGGGAATATCCGATGCTTTGAAGTTTCGTTCGTCTACAGTTTTCATTGTCACAACAAAAGAGGTACGTTTTGTTATCGATGGACATCTGTCTTTCATTAGCACACAAGTTATGAGTTTAAACGTAATCATATGATTGGAAGGTTTTTATTTAGGCACGATTTGTGGCTATGTCACTCAAGGAGCTGGCAGGAGTTGATTTCCCACTCGATCAAATATATGGTCTTGGATCCGGGTACAAACATACTCATGCACATGCATACACTTATGTATGTATTGTGCGTATATATTCCTTACTTGTTGGGAAGTTGTTCAGGCCCAAAGTTGAAGTCCTGAAGAAGCTGCAAAGCAGGCCAGAACATCATGGAATGACTTTCCAGTAACTCTCTCTCTCTCTCTCTCTCTCTCTCTCTCTCTCTCTCTATATATATATAGACACACACACACAACCATGATGTCTTCCTTGCAGTTTTGTGGAAGACAGGCTCTCAACACTCTGCAACGTGATTAAGCATCCTCAACTAAATAATTGGAACCTATATCTTGGTAATAGTTGTTTATTACTACCTAGTTAATTACTAGACTAACTTGTATTAACTTAATAGCTAGCTGGGGATACAACACTCCCAGAGAACGGGAGGCCGCTGCTGATACAAAGCGTATCCAGGTTCTGGACTTGTCCGGCTTCTGTTCAAAGCTTCAGTAAATAGCAAGTCTTATGTGTACACACGACAAAGGCCAAAGAATCTTGGACACGAAAGGAAACTGCTACAAGCTACGCAAATAATAATAATCTCCACAGGCAAGAATAACAGTTACTTTAGCAAGTTTAGTTATTTATAATAACGCGTCAATTGAGGTGTTTAAGATTTAAATTCTAGTTTAGCCCACCTTTGAGTAGAGGGGAAGCAAAATGTGTTAGTTAGTCGGTACAGAAACCGCATTTTATTATACAGGAATTGTCATAGATATGGTGACCTCTATAGAATTGGTCCTCCGTTCTAGTTTTATAGTTGGGATACACACAAGACATGCGAATTACACAGGCTTTAGAAGAAGAACAAGAGTAGTCCAGTGCGTTTCAAAGAACGGTAACAGTAACAATGGGGATTCCAACAAGAAGTTTGGTACACAGTCACCATATGGGAAATGGGAGATTGACACTCCGGTGCCGTGGGATCAGCTTCCCATAAACCAGTTTTATAATCTGCAGGAGTCCAAGTACTTTTCATGGGCGATACAGAGTGTATGGGTGTATGGACTCAATCTTGGGACTGTCTGTACAGTGTTCAGTTTGCTATTGGGATGGCCTGTTGCTTCCCTGAGTATAAATCCTGATACAAATTTTGTCAAGTGTGGGATTGCTGCTCTAAGTGGTGGACTTACCATGGCGACTTTTGTGGCTCTGCACATGTATCTTGGATGGGCTCATATCAGGGATCGTTTGTTGAGCGTCGCTGTGGAGTGTAAGTTTATTATTATTATTATATAAACGTGCATGTGGTTCATATTGATTTGAGTATGTGGTTCTTATGTTTTGTACGATGATTATAGTCATATTATATTTGTTATATATAATAGAATACAGTTAAGATTGTGTGTGTATACGTACTTACTCTGTTGTTGTATCCTCCTACAGATGAGGAGACTGGCTGGTATGATGGGCAGGTTAGTGTCTATCATCTATATTTTGGTTTTATTTTATATATTGCCTTGTTGCTTGTAGACGTGGGTAAAGCCTCCAGAAGTGCTTGCTCGAGATCGTCTAGTAGGTGCTTACACGGTACGCCTCTCTCTCTCTCTCTCTCGCATACACACACAACACACGTGTCTTCATGATTCTCTTAAGGTGCCTGCGCATTATATCAAAAGGAAAATATATACTAACACTATAGATTCTGATTTTATGCTGGTTGGTGTGTGTGTGTGTGCGTGCGTGCTTATGTGAAATAGTATTCCAGGTGAAGCCGGCTCTGAGCAGAGTAAAACTTACACTAATTGGATTGGCTATCTCTCTTGGAATATGCTTAATGTTATTATTTGTTATTCCGGATAACCAGAAACAGCAAACTCAGGATCAAGCGACAGCAAGCTCAAGCTCTATTAAGAACTACAGTGAAGAATCCGCCAGATTCTACGAACCAGATGTATTCTCATACTGCACACCACAACCAACGGTAGTCAGTTAGTATTTAAGTAAATGAATATATTTGTTGTCTTTACTTGGTATTTAAATACCACACACACAGGTGTGCTTGACTTCTCACAGAAACACACACGCATGCACACGCTCTTATACATACATATGGGGTGTGTGTAACATGCAGTTGAATTAAATCCAGCTAAAGATGTATTTATTATCCTCAAAGTGGGTGGTATTGAAGTGCAAGCGCGTGCAGGGCCGTGTGGTGAGTGAGAGAGAGATTTCGAAGTCCCGTCAGGTACCGAGAAGAAGAAATCCAAGATGGCTTGGTAGAATTTCCCCCACAATTCCCACATGGACATCCGGGAGAATGAGAATGATCACACTGAGCTCTCCTTACAATTGGGACGATGATGAACAGAGATGCTACAAGAGGCAGAGGTTCGGTGAAGAATGCCAGAAGGGAACTCAGATATCCGACTTACCCGGTCCGATAATGTGCACCATACTCGGCCTCGTGTCCGATGTCCGCACCAGGAACTGCCTCTCACTCGTCTCCCATGAATGGTACCATATGGAACGTGCAACACGGGAGCGTCTCTCCCTGCGTGGGAACACATCCGATCTCCACATGCTACCCTCCACTTTCCAGTCCGTGCGGTGCCTCGATCTATCCAACTGTTCGCCGTGGGGAACGACCGTGTACCAGTCACACGCAGCGGTATTCAGCCAGCTAACTGCACAGTGGCTCCGTCAAGCGTTTCCCTCTGTAATCGACCTGACTGTGTACGTCCGTGACACAGTCGACATCCAGATGATCGTAGAGTCGTGGCCGGACCTCCAGTCTCTCACGCTTGTCCGCTGGCATCAACGTCCAGTTACATCGGATGATGACCCAGAAGCGGAACTGTCCATTCTACTAAACAGAAGCTCGTCCTTGGTAAGGCTGGATCTGTCTCGGTTCTACTGCTGGACCGAGGATGTGATCCCGGCAATTGAGTCCGGCAGGTGGAGCTCCAGTCTGCGCGTTCTCAACTTACTCAAGCCTTCTCCTGAGGGGCTCAAATCTCAGGACCTGATAAGTGTTCTTTCATCGTGTAGGCAGCTAGAGGAGCTCTATGCACTCTGTGAGTTTGATCCACGGTTCCCGGACTGCATTGACGACGACTGTCTTGTGGGGTGGTGCGGTAACATAACCGTCTTGCACCTGGTTGATTCATCTCAGTTCTCCTCGAGGCAGCTGGCTGAGGGAGACGGGCTTCTCGATGCAAACATCACGGCTAAGGGACTTGAAACAGTTTTCCAGTCCCTTCCCCGACTGAAGGACTTAGCACTTCTCCTCGGACAAAACGTGAGGGACTCGGCACCTGCGTTCGATTCACTTGCAAGAAACTGTACGGGTATCTGCAGTGTGAGGCTGAGCCACTTCCATGGGCTCTCTAACGGCCCCCAGCTGGACGGTATTGCAAAATGTGCCGGTCTAAGGGAGCTCTTCATCAAGTCCTGTGAGGATCTCTCCGACGACGGACTGAGGCTCGTTTCAATGGGTTGCTCACGACTTGCAAAGCTCGGACTCCAGGGGTGTCCTCTCGTGTCTGAGGTTGGCATCTCCGACTGTGTCACCATCCTTCGACGGAGTCTAGTGCATGTCGAGATCGGGTCTTGTGAGTTGCTCTCCTCGACCGCTAGCGTGTTACGGAGTCTTTTCCCACTCAGGAACAGCATTCGCCACCTGAGGCTAGACTGTAAGTGGAACTCAGTAGAAAGAAACGGATGACTTCGGTCCCATTTTCGTGGGATCTGCTAGAGGACCTCTCTCTCTGGGTTGCAGCAGGTGAGCTGATAAGCCCGTTCTTCAGGTTTGGTCTCTTTGAGTCATGCCCAGCCTTGAGACGTCTCGAAGTACAAGTGGAGGGGACTCCCGGTTGTTCCCGAAGCCGCAGGCACGAGAGTTCGGACTCAGCCATTTCGCGAGGTTCGGTTCCATTACCAGTCTGAAACTGGACCTGAGCGAGGTGGTGGGATATGCCTTCAGTGCACCGGGTGGGAACAGGGACTTGAGTATATGGGAAAGGTTTTATTTACAGGGAATACAGCACTTGCGTGGATTGGAAGAGTTCGACTACTTCCCGCCCTCAGACAGAGATGTTAACTACCGGGGAATGACTTTACCAGGTGCCGGGTTGATCTCTCTGTGTACCGGGCTGCGGAAGTTGTTCATACACGGCACCACTTACGAGCACTTGTCCATGATGCTGCTTAAGATCCCCAACTTACGGGATTTTCAGCTCCGTGCGGATTACTTTCCGACTCCGGATATGGAGACGTGCACTGAAATGCGGGCTGAGTCGTGTCGACGGTTTGAGAACCTGCTTGCAAACCGTGGGTTTCCAGACTGATTGTTAATAGTTTTACTCGTGGTGTGGTTTGATTCTTTGTAAATACATTCAAGTTGGTAGTGCATATATAGATATATACAACACATACAGACATACATGTGTGTGTTGGATCTATCCATATATGAAATAGGAAACGGTCGAACCTGCGTCTGTAGATTGATTCGATATTTAATGAAAGGTGGCAGCTGTGAAAGCAAAGTGTTTACAGGCCAGCCATGACAAAAGTATCTCATTTTGTCAAAAGCTAAATAACAGTGCAAGATGGTGACTGCTTATTAGCACACTCACACACACGTACACGCACAAGGGGATCAATACGTACAATTTACCTCATTCGGAAGCTCGGTCACTTAGAAAGAAATCGAGGTAGCTCCAGCCAGGTCTCTTTCTCACGCCTCTCTCGCTCATCAACCTCCTCACTTCTGCAGCTCCATCCCAATCCCCAGCAACCGCGTGTGTGTTTGATAACAAAAGGTACGCAGATGCATTCTCTGGTTCGTGCTCAAAAACACGCTCTGCTACGTAGGCTCCTCGTTTCGTGTCACCAACGCTCCTGTCATGCATTGTGTGTGTTAGTACGCAAGTGCGTGTGCGTGTGTGTGTACCTGCAAGCACTCAACAGAATCATCCATGCAACAACGTCAGGCTCGAAAGGCATCATAACAACCAACTCGTGTGCACTACGCACTTGACCGGCTCTCCCCAAAAGCCCAATCATACAGAGATACTGGTCCAGAGTCTCCCTGATATCATAGTCGGACTTCCCCGAGACAAAATACTTCCACCCGTGAGCAAGCATTCCCCCATGACTACACGCACACAACACACTCACAAGCGTAATATAGTCAGGACTTAAACCTTCCAAGTTTAAGCTCTCAAACAGCTCAATAGCAGCATTAACATAACCATTCTGTGCATAAGCTACAATCATGCAAGTCCACGAACCGATATCGATTCCCGGTATATTACTCAGCATTTTCCTCGCCTCATCAAGCAGCCCACATTTTCCATACATGTTTATCAGAGAAGTACCTAAGCAAGCATCGTTATACCCTGTTTCGATGATGCAAGTGTGTATTAACTTAGACTCTTTCGCAATAGCCATGCTGGAACATGCTTGTAAAACACTTGTGTATGTAACCCTGTCAGGTCTGTGTCCCTCTAAGTCCATAAACCGAAACAGACTAAGTGCAAGCTGACAATGTGAGTTATCACTAAGAGCTCTAATAAAAGCCGTCCAGAGAACAGTATCCTGCTCTGGAGTCTGATCGAAAATCCATTTCGCGTCCTGCACATTCCCATTCTGAGCATAACTTACGACCATGGTCGTCCATGCGATCAGGTTCCGTTGTGGAATTCTCTCAAACAAGACACGCACTTCCTCGGTGCATCCGTTCTCTGAGTAAACACTCATCATTGCGTTCCAAGAGACGATACTAGGACTTGGTATCATTTTAAATGTTTCCCAGGCGGCGTACAGCTTACCGGCACGACCGTAAACAGTAAGCATTGCAGTACAAGATATCACATCACGTTCGTGCATAGAACGGAACAACGTTTCGGCGTCCCAGACTTCCCCAGACTGCGAATACCCCTGCAACATGATGTTGAATGAAACAAGGTTCCTCATGGGCATTTTCTCAAAGGTTTGTTGTGCGTCTTCGAGCTCAGAGTTCTGTGTAAACATCTCTACTAGTGTATTCCAGGACATGACGTCTCTGTTAGTCATACTCTCAAACACATTTCTGCCTTTCTGGAGAGCTCCTTGTTGCGCAAAGGATTGAATCATCACCGTGGATGAGGCAACGTTTCTCTCCGGCATCTCATCATACACAGCTTCCGCAAGCTCATATCCACCCGATTGAACGCAAGCAGATAACAACGCAATGAATGAAGCTCTGTCCCACTCTGGCATCCTGTGAAATGTATCTTTAATATCCTCTACACTCCGCGACCGCACCTGCATTACAGCGTTCCATGAAATCAAGTCCCTCTCTGGTGCATTTTGAAAGAACTCATCGGCTTCATAGAGCTCCCCGTGCTGCACATATCCTTGCAGTATTGAATTACAAGTAACTAGATTCCAGCAGCACATTTTATCAAACATCTCTCGAGCCAAGGACAAATGCCCATTCTGGGCATTTGCTGTAACCAACGCATTCCAAGGGATTAAGTTCCTCTCCGGCATCTCCTTGAAGGTTCGACTCGCGTGGTTCATATGAGCGGCCTGGGCATACACACTAATCATACTAGTCCACGAAACCATGTCCCTTTGAGGCATCATCTCGAAGATAAGCCTCGCGTTTTGGATATGCCCGTTCTGGGCATATGCTGCAAGCAAGATGGTCCACGAGAAAACGTTCTTCCTTGAGATTGCGGAGAACACCAAGTTGGAGTCGTGGAGAGAGCCACACATTGCGTACATTCTGACCAGGAGGTTGCCAAGAACAGCGGATTGATCGTGCCCAGTTGCTGCTGCCTGTGCATGCAATCTCCTGCCTTGTGTGAGATCTCTTGAATTGCCACATTGCCGGATTGAAGACAGCAATTCGGAACAACAACGTGAAGAGAATCGCACATTGTTTGGTTTTATGTGGTATAACCTCTTGAGCATCCAGCATTTCCTGATTATTCATGTGTTACGTGTTAAATATATGGTTTTTAAAATATTTATAAATTTATATAAAATATATATTACAATATTCTACAGTTATATCAATTAATGTAAATATTTATATGATATTTAATTCCATAGTAAAAACGATCTTGTGTGTATGAAATATATGGTTTTAAAATATTTATAAATTTATATAAAATATATATTACAATATTCTACAGTTATATCGATTAATGTAAATATTTATATGATATTTAATTCCATAGTAAAAACGATCTTGTGTGTATGCTTATTGTATACAGTATGAAATAACTAAAATATGAAGAAACCATGTATGATAGGTGGAATGATTTTGAGAGTTTATTGTTTAACTATAATAGTAGTTTAATTAATTATTTAGTTAAGTAAATAGTTTAATTAATTATTAAACTGATGAATTTATATTTGCAGTTTGTTAGTTGAAACGGATTTGGCGATCTTTGCTCAGTGAAGGATCCACCTTCATTCCAAACTCCTTTAAATAAAAAATTAATTTTTATTAAATTAACATTTAATTAAATTAGTTAAGCATCACTCGTCAACTCTGTTGTACACATATAAAAGTTTAAATTACACTTTATATTTTGTTTAAATATGGTGGTGCCCTAAGTACAGTGAAGATGAGATATTGTGATAATACACAAGGACAATATATGTGTGCATGTGATACACACACGTTAGAGATTAATTATGATAATTATGTGTATGATATATTAAAATTTAAAGGCACATCTGACTACATTGGGCGGAATTAGAAACCGCCATATTTGGGCGGCACCTTCAAATTAGTAAATAATTGGGGAGGGGGGCGGTATTATGCATTCTAGTTAAGCTTATTCTACATATTTATAACTTTGTTTAACTTGTTTAGTTATGGAAAACAGATGTTTTTTTGATCTATGGTGTATTGTTTAATTTTAAAGAATTTATAATTTACAAAAGAAATTTGAATTTGAGTAAAGATGTTGAATCCGGAGTTAATACAGTACCGAACACCAACATGTGAATAGAAGTCTTGGGAGAGAAACATGTTAATTAAGCACTTTTTAATTGGTTTAAAACTTTTAAGTGTACAAGAGTTTTATGAATTGAACAGAGTTAACATTTTAAAGACTAAGTTAGACCAATTAAAAACGGTCGCAACAATTTTGAAGGTTCTTTAAGTAATGTTGTACACTTTTAATTTTAATTAAATTTGGATCAAATTTGTTTTTTCATATTAACGATGATACTTTACGAGTGCAGATGGTGCGTCTTTCCTCTCAGACGAAGAGAGTGAAAAAATGAGAAAAATTAAAAAATTAAAAAAATTCAAATTTAAGAAGTGCGGATGATGCGTTTTTCTTCATACGAAGAGAATGAAAGAATAAGAAAAATTAAAAAATTAAAACAATCCAAATTTAAAGAGTTTCTTCAAGATTTCAAAGTTAATATTCTTATTATAGGTTAAGATGATTATCCTACATATTTTGCATTGCCTTTACTTTACACTACAATTTCTCTTCTATTTCACTTATTTACTTAGTGTTTTTCCAATTCGTGTGTCTCATGCATTTTCTACATTACTTTATGTCACTTGTCTTTGCAAAAATCCTGTTTTTATTCCTTTCAAGTTCTGTTTAAAAGAAACTTCTTTATCTCCTTTCCACATTCCAAGTCCTGTTTAATTTTCTTTTTTTTTTTTTTTATTACAGTTGGCCTACTAGCAACGAGACTTGAGTATAAGGCCATGGTAAAGGTTTATTTTTCTTAATCAATGATTTAAAATGCGTAAATATTGTACATTTTTCTTCTTATGCATTGGAAGAGACTTTAAAAAGTGGAATGAGCAGAAAGACAGCTATATATTTGGGTGTCTCAGTTGTGTTCAATTCAATATCAATCTTAGCAACTAATCTGATGGGTTTCTCGATCGTTCTGCTTTAGTTAATAGCAAGATAGCACAAAGAAAGACAGAAGAGAATGCAGAACTAAAGTCAAGTGTTATTGAGGTGGCTGAGAGGTAGGTCTAACTTGTCCAACCTGAGAATGAAGATTGCAGAAGCAGGCACCTCGATGATTAAATCTCTAGTCACTGCATTATCTTGGACATGCAAAACATATGTTAATATTGTTCAAAGCCATAGAGCCAGCAATAACAGTGACCGGGAGTCTAAGTATTAAATATTTAAGAAACCAATTGTTTTCTGACTGCAAATGAGTGTTGTAGTGACACGTTGCAATAACACGTTGCAACCGTGATATCTTGGTTACGATGATATCACCGCGGTCACCAAGATCATCCTTCAGCTCCAAAACAAGGTGATTTTGTCTTGCTCATGCTGGTGATCTTAAGTTGTGTGTTATTATTCAGGGATTGGAGTTTTTTAGGAGTTGAAAATCCGAATGAAGTCGTAGCCAGTGTAGCTTAGTGCATTGAGTTACCCCATGATAAGGAGCTGGTCTCCAAGCAGCTTTACAATCTTGTCAAATCATGAAACTCGCGGTGAGTTCTCACACCTAAACTATACAGGTCTTGATTGCCATGCTCAAGTCAGGAACACCTGGTGATAAGATCAATGCAGCCGTTAGGATCCACCTTCATTCCAAACTTGGCAGACCCCTATGAGACCTCTGTTGTTAACTGGAATGTTACATATAAAAGTTTAATAACATTTATAAAATGAATTGCCTCTAGGGTTTGCATATAATCCCTAACCCTAATCAAAACATAATTTTAGTGGAACCCTAATTGGAACCACAGGTTGTTGATGGGGGCAATCTACTTCTACCGGAGTTCTGATCCGGAGTACGGATACATGTCAAATTTCTACCGTTCCCCTGTGCAGATCGACGGTAAGGTATGGCCAACAACGGAGCATTACTTCCACGGTATGAAATTTAGTGAAAAAACGCTGAAAGAATCCGTCTCTGTGCAACTCCAGGTACAAACACTATTGTGTGTAACATGTAACACACACTGTAAAGTGTATGCATAGTGACACATGGTGCTGACTTGGCTTCCATGTGTCATTGTATAATTTTATATTATATAAAAAATGTTTATAGCCTATACACATGTTAATTATGTCCAGGAGAAGCTAAAGTATGGGGTCGAAAGCTACCGCTCAGGCCGGATTGGGAGTTTGTGAAGGACGATGTGATGAGGAAAGCACTTAAGGCCAAGTTTGAGCAGCACCCTGACCTGTGGCAAAGGCTTGCTGCAACAAAGGAAAGGGAGCTTGTTGAGCACACGTGGAACGATACGTATTGGGCGGACGGCGGAGACGGGCGGGGGAAGAACATGCTTGGTAAACTCCTTGTTGAGCTTCGTGATTCCAGGCTGCCTGCTACTGTTACCGGCGTCACCAATGCTGTGAGAAGACTAAAGAAGTGATGCAAGCTGATGTATTGAAGAATATAGAACAAGGTTCTGTATTTTGTGTGTGTGTGTGCATGCGTAAGAGGGAGAGAGTCATTGGTTAACGTCTGTAGACGTAAGTGCATGAATTTATCTAAAATACCTTACATAAACACACACTATGAACTATATATACATAGTCAAAACACAGACACACGCGCGCACACACACTTAATTGGGGATACCGGGAATGGGAAATCATCGAGATATTGTTGTCATATTTCGTATAGAATGTGAAGAAACCCTGATATATACCTGTGTTTGTTACATCAGTTTTGCCTGTATGCAATGTAGTGAGCAAGAGCAAGCAAGGGAGCAGCCCTGTTAGCACCAAACGGCAATATCTGCTCCTTGGCCTGGGCCAGAAGCTCCTCAGCATACTTCCTGGCACAGGACAAACCTAACAGCTTGGGGTACGTGGCCTTGTCCGCCACCAGATCCTTCCCAGCCGTCTTCCCGAGCTCCTCTGAGCTCTTGGTAACATCCAATATATCATCCACAACCTGGAACAGCAACCCGACACACTGCGAGTACTTCCTGACTCTAGGACTCGTAGCAGGACAGATCGCGGATATAGAGTCTGCTGGTAAGCCTGATATCGACGTTGACAAGCTCAAGTACATACACATACACAAGACTGCCAAGCTACTCGAAGCAGCGGCAGTCTGTGGAGCGATTGCCGGCGGAGCCAGCGACGGAGAGATTGAGAGACCCGACCGCTCTCCCTAGTTCAGATATGTCTGGAGGGAGTAAGTTTGAGGAAGAAGCAATGTGCTCGAACGCGGTACCGTAACCGACGGAGATCGTCGTTGTCCATGCACGTGGCGTGCATCATCTCCATGGCTATGGCCGCGGGCATGGCGGCGTTCTGGGAGCCTCCAGGTGCAGCAATGCAGAGGATGGGTCATCTTTTGTCGGGTGGCAAACATTTTGTTTAATGACAAGGTTAGGGTTAGGTAAACAAAAGAACCTAGGGTTAAATTAAAAATACCCATAACAACGTTTTCAACGTAACCCACTGCAGCGTCTTCATCGGACTCAATCACTCTAGCGTCCCCATCGGCTACATCCACCCTTGGAATGGCCTACTCCGTGTCCTTATTGGCATCATCCTCCGGAACAACAGCAATTACTTTTGATGTTAAGGAGATGGTACTATTACCCGTACTTATATGTACATGCTTCTCTAGTATACTATGTGTCACCATATTGAGAGTTTGCCCGCTTACTGTCATTCAGACAAGTTTGACAAACCTATGAAACTGTAACACAAGCTTCATAATTTGTGTATGCTCTAGCTTCGTGACCTCTAGGTTGTTCCTGAGTTTGTTTGATTTGAAGAGGTTGCAGAGCTAGAGTATACAAAGGTAGCGGAGCTTATTCTACATGTTCATAAGCTTGTTTAATGAGAAACAGACATCTTTTTGATCTATGGTGTATTATTCAATTTTAAAGTTTTTACAATATCGGACACCAACTTGTAAATAGAACTTTTGAAAGAGAAACATGCTAATTAAGCATTTTTAGATTGATTTAAAACTTTTGAGTAATGCCAATCGAATGTTGTTGTTGATTCCAAGTGTTGTACAAGAGTTTTATGGATTGAACAAAGATAACATTTTGAAAATTAAGTTAGACAATTAAAAATGGTCATAACAACTTTTGAGGTTCTTCAAGTAATGTTATACACTTTAATTTTGATCAAATTTAAATTAAATTTAGATCAAATTTGTTTAACGATAATATTTTACAAGTGCAGATGGTGCGTCTTTCCTTAGATAAGAGAGTGAAAGAATGAGAAAAATTAAAGAATTAAAATAATTCAAATTTAAGGAATGCGGATTTTCTTAAACGAATAAAGTGAAAGAATAAGAAAAATTGAAGAATTAAAATAATTCAAATTTAAAGAGTTTATTTGAGATTTCAAAGTTGATATTCTTATTATAAGTCAAGGTGATCATCCTGCATATCTTGCACTGCCTTTATTTTACACTGCAATTTATCTTTTATTTCACTTATTTTTCTGGTGTTTTTTTAATTCGTGTCTCTTGCATTTTCTGCATCACTTTATGTCAGCCATAGAGCCAGCAATAATAGTGACCGGGAGTCTAGGTATTAAATATTTAAGAAACGAACTGTTTTCTGATTGCAAATGAGTGTTGTAGTGACACATTACAACCATGATATCTTGGTTAGGATGATATCACACGGTCACCAAGATCATCCTTCAACTCCAAAACAAGATGATTTTGTCTTGCTCATGCTGGTGATATTAAGTTGTGTGTTATTATTCAGGGATTGGAGTTTTTTAGGAGTGGAAGATCCGTAGCCAATGTAGCTCAGTGCATTGAGTTATTGCGAGCAACCTTTGCGAGCCCCTAGGATAAGGAGCTAGTCTCCAAACAGCTTTACAATCTTGTCAAATCCTGAGAAGATGTTTGGGGCTCGCAGTGAGTTCTCACACCTAGACTATACCGATCCTGATTGCCCTGCTCAAGTCAGGAACACCTGGTGCTAAGATCAATGCAGCCGCTAGGATCCACCTTATTCCAAACTTGGCAAACCCCTGTGAGACCTCTATTATTAACTAGAATGTTACATATAAAAATTTAATAACATTTGTAAGGTAACCTACGTATTTACCGTAGTTACATTACACATTTATAAAATGAATTGCCTTTAGGAATCAAAACATATTTTTAGTGGAACCCTAATTGGAACCACAGGTTGTTGATGGGGACAATCTACTTCTACCGGAGTTCTGATCCGGAGTACGGATACATGTCAAATTTCTACCGTTCCCCTGTGCAGATCGACGGTAAGGTATGGCCAACAACGGAGCATTACTTCCACGGTATGAAATTTAGTGAAGAAAACGCTGAAAGAATCCGTCACTGTGCAACTCCAGGTACACATACAAACACCATTGTGTGTGTAACATGTAACACACACTGTAAAGTACTCTAAGGTATACACAAGTGTGTATGCATAGTGACACATGGTGGTGACTTGGCTTCCATGTGTCAGTACTACGCTTGGGTCTTACAATTTTATATCATCTTTCGTATATACAATATATGTGTGTTATATAAAAAATGTTTCATAAAGAATACACACACATACATATACACATGTTAATTATGTCCAGGGGAAGCTAAAGTATGGGTCGAAAGCCACCACTCAGGCCGGATTGGGAGTTTGTGAAGGACGATGTGATGAGGAAAGCACTTAAGGCCAAGTTTGAGCAGCACCCTGACCTGTGGCAAAGGCTTGCTGCAACAAAGGAAAGGGAGCTTGTTGAGCACACGTGGAACGATACGTATTGGGCGGACGGCGGAGACGGCCGGGGGAAGAACATGCTTGGTAAAACTCCTTGTTGAGCTTCGTTGACTGCAGGTTGCTGCTGACAGGCCTGCTACTGTTACTGGCGTTACCAATGCCGTGAGAAGACTAAAGAAGTGATGCGTGCGTAAGAGAGAGGAGAGAGTCATTGTTAACGTCTGTAGACGTAAGTGCATGCACGTCTCCGACTTTATCTAAAATACTATATATACATAGTCATAATGGGAAATCATCGAGATATTGTTGTCATATATCGTATAGAATGTGAAGAAACCGTGATATATACCTGTGTTTGTTACATCAGTTTTGCCTGTATGCAATGTAGTGAGCAAGAGCAAGCAAGGGAGCAGCCCTGTTAGCACCAAACGGCAATATCTGCTCCTTGGCCTGGGCCAGAAGCTCCTCAGCATACTTCCTGGCACCGGACAAGCCTAACAGCTTGGGATACGTGGCCTTGTCCGCCACCAGATCCTTCCCAGCCGTCTTCCCGAGCTCCTCTGAGCTCTTGGTAACATCCAATATATCATCCACAACCTGGAACAGCAGCCCGACAGACTGCGAGTACTTCCTGACTCTCTCAATCTCTCCGTCGCTGGCTCCGCCGGCAATCGCTCCACACACTGCCGCTGCCTCGAGTAGCTTGGCAGTCTTGTGTATGTGTATGTACTTGAGCTTGTCAACGTCGATATCAGGCTTACCAGCAGACTCTATATCCACGATCTGTCCTGCTACGAGTCCTTGAGACCCAACCGCTCTCCCTAGTTCAGATATGATCCACCGTCCTGTCTGGAGGGAGTAAGTTTGAGAAGAAGCGATGTGCTCGAACGCTAGCGTCAAGAGTGCATCCCCAGCGAGAACCGCAGTACCGTAACCGAAGACTTTGTGGCAAGTGGGCTTACCGCGACGGAGATCGTCGTTGTCCATGCACGGGAGATCGTCATGGATCAAGCTCATGGTGTGGATCATCTCCATGGCTATGGCCGCGGCATGGCGGCGTCCTGGGAGCCTCCAGGGATCATCTCGCATGCAGCAATGCAGAGGATGGGTCTTACACGCTTACCTCCGGCGAGAAGCGAGTATCTCATTGCTTCGTGGATCTTCTCCGGGTACCGTAGAGGTACAGCTTCTTCCAGAGCTGAATTCACTGATTTCCCTTTGTGCTGCAGGTAATCTTTGAGATCGAAAGTGTCTGGGATGGGATCGGGGGATTCCTTTGTTGCTACATCCTGGGATTGCTGCTGGGATTTGATGGAATGGGATTTCATGGGATGGATTCGCCATGACAGCTTCATGGAAGGGATTTTAGGCGCTTGCTATGCAACTGGGTTCTGGGAAGTAGTGTGGTAGATTGAGTATGGAATGAGTGCGTTGCCATGCTTATGCTTTGCCTTTGCCTACTAACGGACGCCCTGCGTTGAGTTGAGATTCCTTGTGAATATACTGGTGGAATTTCTGTCATTTTGTCTTCATTTTAGGGTTTAAGATTTAGGCTTATGGCTATGGCCGCTGCATTGGGAGGGCTTGACCATCTCACGGCCACATATTGCGGTAAAACGCTATACTTCACACGTAACAGTACTCAAAATGCTGCATTTTTTCAAACAGATTGGTAGTGCCAAATGCGTATGCATCTCTCTCTATATATATATTGCTCAGAATGCTACATTTTTTTTCTCACAGATTGGTTCAGTGAGTGACAAATGCAATCCCACATTTCCTTCACTGTTCAGCAGAAGAAGATGCAATGTGTCCGTGCAATGTCTGCGAGTGGAAATTTGAAGCATCAGCAAGCATTGAGAGCTTCACAGCAACCTGCTGCTGCTGCTTCTAAAGACCCCCTTAGATCCTTTCCCTGGGACATTGCTGTAAGTTCGTGTATATACGTGCATCTCTCTCTCTCTCTATGTGTGTGTGTTATTTCCAATCATAATCCAGACATCCAATGTACACACACACAGATGAGAACATGCACACACCCATCAGACACGCATATCAGACACATGCAAACATATGAACACCTACCTAACCTGTGTGTGTAAGTGTGTACGAATATACGTATATGTGTGTATACACACATTTATGGCTTCTATGTGTCGTTTATAGGCGAAGAGATTCGCAGCAAGGTTGTCCGACTTGGTATGGACGTGCCTCAAGTGGCTTACAATTCCGACACTTTTAATTTCATCTGCCAGCGAGCTGAGCTACACACTTGTTCATAACAAGGCCCTTTTTGTGCCCTTTTCCATGCTTCTTGGCATTGTCCTTGCTGGCGTTATGAAGGAGACTGCCCTCGAGCTGTCCCCAAACCTCCAGGTCAGTGATATTTACTCACACATGTATACATACATACACATACACGTATACATATGTGTATAAATGCAACTGTTATACCTCCTGTAATAAACTCGCTGCATTCAAGCAGACGTGCATATGTATGCCGTATGTGCATGTGTGTGGCAGCGTGTGCATGTACATACTTTCTGAGGTGGATCTTCTAGATATGTTATACCTGAATATTTGAGAGAGGCTTGATATGTAAATGGCTTGTCTTCATTGGTATTGTTATATTATTATGTGTATATTTTTGTATGTGTGGGTATATATATGCTCATAAGCTAATATATACCTTACTCTATACATCAAGGATATGATTACAATTTTGCACATGTACAATAGAGAGGAACGTGTTTGTCATTCAAGTCATATACATGTTCTTATACTCGATACCTGTATATACTATGCATGAATGTTTTTGAGTAGAGGTACATGTGCTTAAGAAACATATAGAAAGGAGTTCTATTTATATACACTTCAAGTTTTACACGTGAGATATACAACAGCCTCTCTCTCTCACACCCACACACACGCACGCACTTATTACTGTTTTGTTAATGCAGAAGGGTTTTCCATGGCATTTGGTGGTAATAGGCTTGATATTTGCTCTGGTAAAGCTACCTGGGCCATCGTATCCACACTGGGGTCGCATAATTTTACCTCATTTTGCAAATGGGGGACTCTGGCAGACATGTTATCTTGTTTGGCAACAACGTTCATCATTTTAACTGAAATTCTGATCTCTCAATGTTTTTATAAATATATATATTTTAATAATATAAATACCAATATATTTAACCGAATTATATAAATTAATTTAAAAATGTTATATATCAAAATTGTGTCACAGTATGTCAAGATGCATAGTCTTTATGTGTTATATGTATTAATTAAACTTATGCCTGACAATATCATGTAAATATATTAACCTCGATAACCCTATGTTTAGAATTAAGATGAAAATTAAAATCAATAATGTAATTTTAATAATATTCAAAATAGAAAAATAATAAAATTGTATATAGAAAAATAATTATAAAATAATATATTAATTTTTTTAAGGTGTGACAAATTTGAATAATTTTCAAACATAGTAAACCAAGTAATAACTATGAAAAGATTATTTTTATTTGGATTACATTATCAATCTTGAATTTTACTACAGCGTTGCCCGGTACTTGGAGGAGTCTATGGCATGGCGGGTATGGCTTCTTACAATAGATTCAATGCCTCAGATATGATGAAAACAAAGAATAGTTAGAGACAATGAAGTGAGAAAGGGAACGCATTGTAACATTGTCTCGTGGCCCGGAGAGACATAAAAGAACATACAATACAATACAGCGGAAGTATCATTATTATTATATAACCGCATGTGGTTCCTATTGATTTGAGTATGTGGTTTCTATGTGTAATCTACATAATGTGTCGATACAAATCATGTTTGTGTGGCAGTAGCGTTTGTGTATATACATAACGTACAGATGAATACATTTTCATGTAGATCGCGATGAAACTTATGTATATTATGCCTATAGCTAGCTAAACTGCATCCACACACAAGAAGTCCATTGACAAACTGCTCGGACGGTTTGAAGAGCCGGCGGCAAGGAACGTCATACAGACGGTACCAAGCTGTGGCATGGTTTCCAGAGCTCAGGGTCTCCATGTATTGATGGAGAGATTTGCCATTGGCACTCTTTCTCTCACTTGATGACCTTTGCGGATGACTTCAACTGACCCTTGGCATCACTACTTGTTTTCTTTACCGCAAGCCCAAGCACAAATATAAGAAATATAAGAGTCCTACCTTTAGAACACTTTCTCGTCCATTCCAACTTTCTGTCCTTGTTTTTGTCCTTGTCTTAGTTGTTGTCTATTGAGAAACCAGAGAACTAGAGTTAAAACGGTTCCGTTTCTATAAATAACCTGAATTGGAACAGTTTAGTCCCGCTTTCTTCCGGATCTCCGTTGTGACTGCACAAGTTTCCAAGCATCACCCCCCTCCTCGCAAAGAACTCCAAGGGTGGCGGCTGCATTGATCTTAGCACCAGGTGTTCATGACTTGAGCTGGGCAATCAGGATCGGTATAGTCTGGGCGCGAGAACTCACCACGATATTTGACAAGATTGTAAAGACCAGCTCCTTGTCCTGGGGGCTCGCAAAGGTTGCTCGCAGTAACTTAAGGCACTGAGTTACACTGGCTATGACTCCATCCGGATCTTCCACACTAACAAACTCCAATCCCTGAATAATATACAACTTAATATCACCAGCATGAGCAAGAGAAAATCACCTTGTTCTGGAGCTGAAGGATGATCTTGGTATCATCGTAACCAAGATATCAAGGTTGCAAAGTGTCACTACAACACTCATTTAGTCAGAAAACAGTTCATTTCTTAAAATATCTAATACTTCGGCTCGCGCAGCTGTTGTTGTTAGTTTTATGGCTCTGAGCAATACTGATATTTGCTCCGCATGTCCAAGATAATGCAGCGACTAGAGCTTTAATTATCGACTAGAGATTTTAAATTATCGAGGCACATGCTCCTGCAACCTTCGTTCTCAGGTTGGACAAGTTAAACCTCTCAGCCACCTCAGTGACACTTGGATTTAGTTCTGCATTCTCTTTTGTCTTTTCTTGCGTTACTTTGTTATTAACCAAAGCAAAACAATTGAGAAACCCATCGAATTTGCCCATCAAATTTGTTACAAAGATTGATATTGAGTTGAACACAGCTGAGACACTTAAACATACATGCTGTCTCTTCATTCCCTCCATTTTTTTAAAATATTTTTCAAGGCATCCAAGGAAAAGTGTACAATATTTGTGCATTCAAATCATTGGTTAAGAAAACCTTGAACTACGATAAGAATATTAATTTTAAAAACTTTCAAAAACTCTTTAAATTTGAATTGCTTTAATTTTGTAATTTTTCTCATTCCTTCACTTTCTTCATATGAGGAAAGATGCACTCGTGATATGTCGTTATTAATCTTAAAAAATAAATTTAGCATTACTTGAACCTCAAAACTTGTTGCGACCGTTTTTAATTAATCTAACTTAGTTTTCAAAATGTTAATTCTGTTCAATCCATGTAACTCTTGCACAACACTCGGAATCAACATCAACATTCGATAAGCGTTACTCACAAGTTTTAAACCAATTAAAAAGTGCTTGATTAACATGTCTCTCTCTCAATAATTTTATCCACACGTTGGTGTCCAACACTGTATAAACACTTTTCAACATCTTTAATTGTATCAAAAAGACATCTGTTTCTCATTGTTTTGACAGCTAAACAAGTTGAAGAAGCCCATAAACATGTAAAACAAGCTCCACTACTTGTGTATGCTCCAGCTTTACAACCCCTAGAAATCATGAAGCTAGAGCATACACAAATAATATAGATTGTCTTACAACTTGGTAAGCTTGTCCAACTTATCTAAATAGCGGTAGGCAGGAGCATGGCCGTAATAAGCAAACTCCTGATACGGGTGGCACATCATATACCGGAGGAGCATGTACATATGAGTACGGGTAGTAGTACGCAAGGGGTGCTGGCTCATTTGCATGTCCCCTTAACAGCAAAGGTAATTGCTGTTGTTCAGGAGGATGATGCCAATGAGGACGCGGAGTAGGCTCTTCCAAGGGTAGATGTAGCCGATGGGGACGTTTAACACCTTGATTTCTTTCTAGACGACTTATCCTGTTCCATACTTTATTAAGATCGCTCTTCGTTCTCCATATTGAAAACGAATATGCTTGGAATTAGGGAACATAACCTTACCCTAGGCCAGGCTTACCAGCAGACTCTATATCCACGATCTGTCCTGCTATGAGTCCTTGAGACCCAACCGCTCTCTCCAGTTCGGATATGAACCTCACCGTCCTGTCTGGAGGGAATAAGAAGCAATGTGCTCGAACGCTAGCGTCAAGAGTGCATCCCCAGCGAAACTTACCGCGACGGAGATCGTCGTTGTCCATGCACGAGAGATCGTCATGGATCAAGCTCATGGTGTGGATCATCTCCATGGCTATGGCCGCGGGCATGGCGGCGTCCTGGGAGCCTCCAGGGATCATCTCGCATGCAGCAGCATGCAGAGGATGGTCTTACACGCTTACCTCCGGCGAGAAGCGAGTATCTCTTCTCCGGGTACTGTAGAGGTACAGCTTCTTCCGGAGCTGAATTCACCGATTTCCCCTAGGTAATCTTTGAGATCGAAAGTGTCTGGGAAAGGGATCGGGGGATTCCTTTGTTCCACATCCTGATGGGATGGGATTTGATGGGATGGGATTCGCCATGACAGCTTCATGGGAAGGGATTTTAGACGATTTTGTTATGCAACTGGGTTCTGGGGAGTAGTGTGAATGAATGCGTTGTCATGCTTATATACTACATATGTATGCATATACACACGTGTGTGTTAAAAGAAGGTCGTATATACTGAGTGTTTATAAAAGAATTATTGATTATAGTTCCGGTTATGATTCGTACTTCGTACTCGCCCTCATCCGGGACCATAATCAATAGTATGGAACTATAATATACAATATATATATATATAACATAATTGTAATAGTTAAAAACTACTCGATAATGAGTTAAGAGGTAAATCACTACAAAATTTAGTATACAAAGTTTACACAGACGGTTTAAATTTATTAATATTACCGGGTTTGATACGGAGCTTCCTCATTAACCAAGCTAATCTTCTAGACACCTGTTGCCTTCTCTTTCGCCAGAACCAAATAGCTGCCGTGTATTCCTCGTTCCGTACCTGCTTCGTACTCGCCCTCCAATCGAACTTCTCTACTTCCTTACGTCCAGCATCGCCAACTGTCCTTCGCAGCTCCTCATTATTTATCAAATCCTTTACCTTTTCATAAGAAAGTAATATGAAAACCTTGTACACACATGACTGTCTATATATATATATATGAATGTATCTGTGTGCCAGTCTATGTAACCAAACTACATATAAACACACACACACACACACACACACACACACACACACACACACACAGAGCGGGGGAAGGGGGGGGCACCTTATTAACGCAATCTTCAACATCTCCAGGTATGTACAGAAAGCCCGTCTCGCCACCTTCAGAAATGATATCGGGAATTCCACCGGCTCGAGCAGCAACCACCGGAACCCCTGAAACAAAACATTCATAAGTTTACGCACCTTGCATAAACATACACTAAACAACAGTTTACACACAACACCTGACGCCATAGCTTCGAGCACTACAAAACCTAGGGTCTCGGATTCCGATGGCATCACAAACACGTCAGCACTTGCATATGCTTGTGATAGTTCCTCTCCCTGCAACATTCCCGTGAAAACTACAGGTGTATTCGCAAACATTTCCTCCAAGTCTTTCCTATATAAGAAAACATCATGCGGCGTGTAAAGCACAGAGAACATGACATTTGTATATATAAAGTTCAGTGTATAATTATGATATATGTTTACCTGAAAGGTCCGTCTCCAACGAAAGCAATACGGGCTTCAGGTATCCTTTGCATCACTCTACATGCCAATAGAGTTGTCATACAAGGTACATGTATATATATGTATGCATATTGTCATTATTAATGTCTAAATAAAGTAACAGTTAAATACGTACTTGTATAAAAAGTCAACGTTTTTTTCAGCACCAAGTCTTCCCACGTACACAACTAAAGGACGAGAAGGTTCTCCGGCCCTGAAAGCAACATAACATTAAGTTATAACATTGTATAGCTAAAAATATATAGTAATTATAGTACTGTGTGCGTGTGTGTTCTTACGTTAAACGGTTCCTCATGGTATCATTCCGATACCGAGGATGAAAACTGTCCGAATCAACTCCTTTTCGCCAAACACGAATCTTATTGGCTATAAATATCATCAGTGAAAATTATAAAGAAACAAAGCCAGTAGAAAGTTCTTAACACAAGAGAGAGAAACGTTACTTATGGAACCTAATTTGGGCTCAATAAGCGAGAATATATATATATATATATATATATATATATATATATATATATATATATATATATATATATAAAGCTATAACACACAACAGACTGCATGCTGCGTGTGTGTTGATAGCTTAAACTCACCTGTAGCGGCACCTGCGGCCTTAAGCTCCTTACCAACGACACTTGAGGTCACTAAGGTCAGATCTGCTGCCCGATGCAAAAACTCTGGAGATGTCAATAGAAGTTAGTATATCAAAGAACAGTTGATATTACATAGTAACACTTAATCATGATATTACTTACTAATTACCAGCCACATTGGCTTCACGAGCCAGCTGAAGGTGTACTTGGGTATATACCTGTTATAACATGACAGTAACTAGATTGCTGTTTACAAATTACTCACATGTGCGTATTTAGACACACACACACACACACACACACACGTATGCAAATGCATGCTGTTCATATACTAATTAAATACATATACACAAGTTAGTTGTGTACACAGGTAGATTGAATACACGTATATGCTGTGTGTACACATACTTACACAGGGACATGAGTGTGATAAGACATCACAATCGGAGTGTTTAGCAGTTTAGCGATCACCAGAGCTCCAAAGACCTGCTTATAGTGATAACAATAAGAACTAGAAGAGAGAGAACACACAAAATACCATTATTCCTGGAGATGATGCGTGAATAATATCGGGCTTGAAATGTGCAACTTCGGAAATTATTCGAGGACTAAGTGCTAAAGATAACGGAACAAGTTTATACCAAGGACAAGGGAAACTGTAATGAAAAAAAAAAACAAAAAAAAACACATAAACACATGATAGGTAAACTGCTTTTAAATAACATACTCAAAGCCTCTATAAAATGAATAATATATGTAATATAAGCATAGCAAACTAATCGAATTCGCAGTACCTCCACGAACCAATTACTTTAGCACCATAAAAATCTGTTGGAACACCTTCATGTGTAGTAACAATTAATACCTGCGTGCACACACACAGAGCTAGTCAAAAATCTCTCATTAATGGGTTTAAGAGCAACGAACCTCATCACCCATCTCTCGTAAGTACCGTATAAAATTCTGAAACCGGTTTTTATATCCCGAGATGTAACTTTCAGTATCAAAGTCAATTCATAAAAACTGAATGTGCACACGCACACACACACACAAACATAAATAATATACATATACATATATACACACAGATATACATAATATGTCAAACTAGAGGATCCGTGATGACAAGTGTGCGTGTGTTGTGTTGTGTATCATACATGGATATCATACAAAACTATGTGTACAAAACATGTTCATATACACAACAAATGTAATGCTATGTGTATGTGTACACACACATCTAAAACGCATACACACATGTTGCTTACGCAAATGGGGAAGGCTCAACAAAGAGAGCTATCCGACGGGTTTATGAGAAGCTTGTTCCTGCCCATCGACGGGCAATTTAAGATCTTGGGCATTGCTGGAATTCGTCAAAACCCAATTCGCAAATTTCCTCTTTGTCGTCCTTGATATCTTCCAAACAGAGGCACAACTCTCCACGGCGCCAGAGCGATACACAAGCCCACGAAATGTAGATACTCCACATTGGAATCCTGAGAACAATCTCAACACACACAAACACAGCACGCATACACACCTGAGCTGTAGCTACACGAAGCCGATGGAGAAGACGGGATTGAAAGAGGCCGTATCGAAGGCAAGACGGATGCGTGCATAGCTGCCCCGCTTAGGGCAGACGGCCACAATTCAAAGAAGGTCGTCAAAATGGATATTCCTAGGATCAGACATTGGATATGCTTCCAAATATCTAAACCCTAAAAACAGAGAAACGAATATACCAGTGAATCCCTGTCGGTTTAATAAGGATTAGGGTGAGGTTAGGGTTTTTAGTGTGGCTATGGAGAATCTGTTCTACGCCCCGCCCAGGGCCGCGACGACAGATACAAAGCTGAAGAAGGTCAATCTGTGCGATCACTTTGCGATCAAGCGACTCCTGGATGAGACTGTTTCCGAGGTAGAGATTCATAAAAAAAATCTATAGATCTATCAATAAATCCGGTGTTTTTCTAGCTAAAATCCAGTTAAAATTACATGAAATTTGATGTAATTTTACTAAGTTGTAGCTAATTTGATTTTAGGTGGTTGTGGATCGTGGTTATGTGGAGAACCATACGGTCAGCAACTTGAAATTGGGTCTTGGTTTTTGTCCTGTCTTGTTGCATTAGCTGCTCAGTTTTACCCCAAAAAGTTCCCTGAAAACAAGCCGGTCCTCTACGTTTGCATCGGCATATATATCGTGTTGAACCTTCTCATACAGCTGGTCGTCCATAGGAAGGAGAAAAACAACATCGTTGTCACTTATCCTTTACCGGTACGTGCATATCACACACACACACACATAGAGAGAGAGAGTTCATTAGTGAATTAACATATATTTGAAGGGCTCTTTTACAAGTACGGGATTGGCAATATCTTCAAAGTTACCCCGTCATTCGCCTAAGTATACTTTACGTGTGTCCAGTGCTGATCCACATCATATTTCTGCTCATTCCCCTGTCGAGTTCACCAAGAGTGTTACCAAGTGGTATGTCTGTGTGTGTGTGTGTGTTCTGGTGTGTATATAGACGTGTTTTATCTGTACGTTGCTAGTATAATCTAGGTTTTTTTATATTTATCTATGTATCCTCCTAGTGGTTCTCTCTCTCTCTCTCTCACACACACACACACACACACACACGTAGATAGACTATGCGTGTGAAGATGATTATAGAGGTGCACACAGTAGCATAACTATTGTAGGTTTTCGGAGGATGGTGTTTTGCGGAGGCGTTATTCTGGGAGGACGTGAGGAGGCTAATTGAGGAATATGAGAATGAGAAAGAACAAAGGAAGAGTAAGTAATTAAACCTGTTTAGGGATAACCAAAAGAACTCTGACATTTATGGATTTAATTTCAATTTATAATTTATATTTTGGTGAGTCAATATTAAGGGTAACATTAACCTGAAATTTAATGCTTTTTAATTTAGGAAATACGCAGGAGGAACAGTTAAAAACAAATGTAATTAATATCATTTTGGAAAATATTACGTGGAATTATTTTAAAGCTTCTAGAAATAATAATAATTAAATTTATTTTTTTAAAAGGGTCCCTTCAAATCTCCCGCCCTAACCCTATGCCAGAAACAGGGGAATAGGGTTCTAATGGCAGAGTCGGAGATGGATCTCTACGCACGCGACGATCTTCATTCTCCAAGATCTCCTTACCAATTCCTACTCTTCCATTCGTGAACATTCATGATTATGTAAGTATTTGGCATTTTTCTGCTCAATCTTCAATTTCTGCGATATTCGGTAAATGAATCCATTATTTATGAAGAGTAAAAATCCGCTGAAAAATCCATTCTTTCGAAAATTGAGCTATAACAGATTCTCAATCTCTTCTGTTTTGCTGTTTTCTTCTGTACTATATATTACTCTGTAAGTACTTGTGTGTATACATTATCCCGGAGTTGTCTCTTAATATCTGAAGTCTTCTATAACACACACACACACACAACACTTTCTATCAACTTTGTGAGATCTTCGCCCTTCGGAATGTGGTAGGAATTGCCTTACGGAGTGAAGAATATGCTTCACGAGAGCTTCACAAAGTCCCACACAGCGCCCAGTCCGTTTCAATTCAAAGCAGTGAATCTCAAGAAAGAAGGCGCTAATCTCCTCTCAGCACTCACCGGAGTCAAGTCTGAAGTCCCTCGTCATCACAAGCACTGGGTTCCCGGATGTGGCCGTGTTAGGTGCAAGTACGATCAGGTGTGTTGCCGTCATACGTGCGTTCGTGCATGCTACATGCGTGCGTGAGATATATGTGACTATTTGCAAGTATATGGACATTTGTGTGTGTGTGTGTGTGTGTTTACACACACGTGTATGTTATGTATATATTCATATATAGGAGTTTACGGAAGAAACAGTGATGCGTGTGGAGGATATATGCGATGGGAAAAAACGGGGAAAGTCCAGCACGAAACAGAGCAGCACTCATAGATCAAAGGGGAGTTATGTTTGTTACATGGTTGATGAATCAGTGGACACAGGGGATCTAGAAGGGCTGGTTTTTAATTTTGACTCTGAGAGTGAGTCTGCTGCTCCCACAGGAAGCTCGAGCAGTAGCAGCAGTGAGGAGGTATGTGTATATGCACGCCCGCGCCCGTGCGTGTGTGTGTGTGTCTTTTGTAATTGTGATATATATGCAGCCATCTGTATATATGCATAAATATAGAGTTCTGTAACTTGAATCTACACTTATTCTAGGAAGATGATCGGAAGGATAAGACAGGAGTGGTTGAACGGAGCCCCGAACAGTATTTCGCACTTGTCAAGGAGTCTATGAATAGGATTGGCCTTCGGACACAGATGCTTCAGGATCTTTCTCTTGGTGAGGTAAGTATATTGTGTGTGTGTGTGTCCATGTGCGTAAATGCCGGCATGTGTGTTGTGTAACGTACAACTCAGAGATTGTGTGTACACATTATACACACCTACATTGGGAACTTGTGTATAGGTTCCTCCTGCAAAAGAAGCGGCTCCTGCTGCGGCTGTTCAAGGGCGGTCAGCTAGCGGTCAGTCTCCTGCTGCTCCTGCTGAGGCAGAGTCCCCTTACATGGGCCATACAAGTCTTGCTGTGAAGCAAGCTCGAAAGCTGGTAAGGAGAGTTTGTAATCATCTGATACATACATTTGTTTGCATGTGTCATGGACATTACAGTATCTATTAGTGTTGCAATGGTCATGGACATTACAGTATCTATTAGTGTTGCAATGGTCATGGACATTACAGTATCTATTAGTGTTGCAATGGTCATGGACATTACAGTATCTATTAGTGTTGCAATGGATGTAATATCTAACTATAGTTAGACTTCTCTCTCTCTATCATCTGTGTGTGTATGTGTAATACGTACAAAAGTAGAAAACTTTGTGATGTTGCTTTTGTTTCAGGCGGGTTTGATGCGTACTGATGAACAAGCTGTTGACTTGAGAGATCTGATGTCCTGGTTGGAGCGATTGGGTGAGTATATTGATGATTATTATATATCATTGTAATTTTGTCTAAGCATGGAATGTTTGCTTATATATACATACGTCAGTATCCGGGTAACTATATTAAATATATTGCTGTACTGTAATACATCAACAACCAGACTAGGATATTACTAAATGTGTATAGAGACAGATGTACATTGTATATGTATGTGTGTATATGCTTGCAAATAATGATGTATCTTCTTCAGTTTTTACATCTCATGCGTACGTTTTCTGTCTGTGGATTCATGAGTGGGTACACAAGCTAGCGTTACTTGTTTGTTTGCAGTTCTGTGTTGAGATTATACACATAAGAACATATATCAACTGTACATATAGTCACTAGTATGCTCTGCATTTCAGACGCGCGCGCGTGCACACACGCACACACGTACTTACATTCATATTTACAGCTGCATTCTCCGAGGAAAAAAGCAAGGAGTACGAGTTGAGGAAAAGTGTCAGAGTTGACTCTACGGAACAACTGAAGAACAGGTTACAAGGGGTTGGTGGAAGTGAATGGCGGCTCCCTGCTTCTCCACCAATTGCCTTGCAGCTGGCGAACGATGATTTACACAATCGCTTAGCCAACCTCTTTCAAGAGAAGGTACTCTATTATGTACAATTCGTCATACATATACCTATGTATGTAATGCATAGATAATAGTCACGAAAACTGTTTAGGAGAGGGTGCTCTGCGTGTTTGCATATATATACAGTGGTAATAAATAAATAAATAAATATAAATACAGATAAATAAATATGTGTGTGTAAAAGTAGATATGTAGGCTGTATCCGGTTCAGATTTTGGGTGATAGAGACATCAGGATACATGAAGACCTAGCTATAGACAGGTGTATTCTCGTTTAAGTGCGTAGCATGAGTACATGCTATATATGTATGTGCAGGCACGTCTCAGGGTTTTGTTTGTTTGCAGAATTTTCTGAATAACAGATTGAAGAGTCTAAAGCAGGAGGATTTAGAGGAGGTTAGTCTCTGTCTCTCTCTCTCATATACTTCATGCATAAATACTCACAGCTGGTTGTTTTGCTCATGCAGCAAGATTTGGAGAACAGACCAGAAGAGTTCATCAAAGCACTGCGGTCTTTGGTGTGTTTCTCCTTCACCAGCTTAAGACATGGATATACATTGATTGGTAAATTAAAACATATCTACATATACATTGATACGTTAGCTGTGTATGTATGTGTGCATATGTGAATCTCCTAGATATAATGATTCTAACTAGAAACTTAACTTTGCTTATAATACAGGAAGAAGAATATGAACTTCTTGGTGCATCAGTTTCACAAAATTTAGAGGCAGCAGAACGTCTGGTAAATTCCATTATAAGAACATGACCCTCCGTGTGTGTGTGTGTGTGTGTGTGTGTGTGTGAATGAGTGAGTGGGTGGGTGGGTGCGTATGTGTCTGTGTGTGTTAAATTAGTTCTCACTGGGATTTGCAACTTTAAAATGCAGGAAAACGTTACCTCCTACTCGAACAGCAACTAAATGCAACTGGTAAGTAATAAGAAACACACACACACACACACACACATATATATCATTACATCAAATGTGCACACTATATTCTTTATAGATGAATATATATTCTTATTTATATACATAAACATCTTCTTTACCTAGGTACTATTTGTAAAGTATTTATCTATAAAGCATATAGCGTGCACATTGATGTAATTTATGTTTTAGTTGAATATTCTCAGGAAATAGTGCTGGCAAGCATCTCTATGACGTGGATAAAGTGAATATTCTGGGACCAGAGGGCATGGAGGAACTGAAGAGGATACCTGCACCAGTAAAACTAACAAGAGGTAGCTTCACATTTATACTTGTATACATGAACAAGCTTTTATATAGCTAGGTATATATTTAAACATCTGTATGGCATACCTACGTACACATGTATTTGTGTTATAACACATTATTATTGCAGGACTCGACACACACACACACACACACACACACACACGCACACATATATATATAAACTCAAACTGCAGAGCCAGAGCTGCCGCCCGAAACGGAAGAACCGTTTAATAAATCAACACCAGAAGAAGAAAAGGAAGTAAGATAACAACATGTATTTTTCTTCGTGTATGCACACATATATGACTAATATTATATACAGGATGTGAAGAAGAAGACGAAGACGGGAGGACAGAAGAGCAAAAGCCCAGACCCAATGAACAACGGAGAAGAAAAGCCTCCAATAAGGATAAAGTCTGCAGTATACTCTCGTAAGTCTCAGAGTCCGGAGTCTCGTCGAACTCCGAGCCCAATCTCCGGTATATCTACACCCACGTCTATACCTGAATCAAGAGACTCAAGGTCCACCACAAGAGGTGATTGTTTATATAGTGTTAGATGTTTATATATTGTTTGTGTGTAGATGCAATTTACAACACATATACACATGCTATGCATAATATGATGCCAGTATGTCATACACATAGTATGTGTATGTTGTGTAATAATCATTTGATGTGTATAGGTGTGGATAGCGAACCCGGAAGTGGTACATCAACTCCAGTGCCCAAGAATCTGATACAGATAATACAGGGAGACTCCGCTGCATCTTCTACTGCAGGTAATATATATATTTTAATGTATGCATATCTATATGTATATATGTACGTATGTGGGCACTTCTGATAGGTAGCCGTTCTACCACAGCAACGATAAAAGATGACTCTGCACGAACCAGAAGGCGTTCGAGGAAAGATAAAGCTGTTCAAACCGATCGAGTCACATATTATCTCTGGTAAGCTACATTTCGGTATGGTGTGTGATACAACTGTACACTCAACTCGTATGATGTGCTGCTACTAATGTAATTAGTGCATCTACCAGGTTGAGGACGCTGATATTCTGGAAAATAACGATGTCTTATCAGGTCCTGCTATCCGCGGGGAAGTGGTATAGTAGCATTCACTTTCTCCAGTATAATAATAAGAATAGATTTATATTAACAAAGACAGGCACAAATCAAACACACACACACACATACACACAAATACGCGCCCGCGCGTTCAACTTACTTTCCGTACTTTCTTTGTAAGGTTGGTGCGACAAAACGGCCAGCTACTGCACCACTATCGACCACGCCAGGTCCACTAACAGCTGCCACTGCCAAACCGATGCTGGATGCAGCTGCAAAACTAACACCAGATACAGCAGCCAAACCTACCACTGAGGCTGCAAAACCACCAGCTACCACAGTGAAACCAGCAGCAGATATAACTTCAAAGCTAGCGCCAGCTGAGAAAGACAAAGCTAAAGAAGCAGGAGGTATGTTGTTGTTGTTGTGTGTGTGTATGTATGAGAGAGAGAGGTCTGGGGCTCTTGCATATATGCCATTAGTACTCGAACTGGGTGGAACGGATGTCATAGTTACTCTGTGTGTGCGCGCGTGTATTACTGCTTGAAATTAATTGTAGGTGGACTATCGGGATCATCAGCACCATCACCAATCCCAAGTGCTGGAGAAAGAAGTCCATCAGCTTCTCCTGTTCTTGATGGAACAGATCCAAGCTCAAAAGTTAAAATACTGCACAACGAACTGGTAAGTTCTCTTTCTTCTCTAATGCTCTCTCATCTCTCTCTACACACGCACAGTGGGTCTTAAGCATCTGGTTGTTTTTGTCTAGCTTGTTAGATGCATGACACAGCGTGTGGCTCAACAGCTGTATAGTTTATCTACATATAATAATTTGTCGCTTGACAGATAGTTTCTTTCGTCAATATTTCTATAGTCAAAGGTGTTCATGGCCATATAGAACTATTCTGGTACTTGTGTTGGGGTTATACTGCACTACAATATCTAACTCTGTGTATATACACGACTATATATGCGTGCATTTTTTTGTGGTTATCTACATATACTTCACATTACAGGAGAAATCCAAGAAGCAACTTAACTTCTACCGAGCACGCAACTGGGCGGAGAAGCATGAAGCTGGTGCTGTGCCAACTCCAATCACCACAACACGGCCTGCAGAATCACCTGTCCCTGAAGATCAAGACATAGGTCTCATCTTCATTTACAATCCCAATTCCGGTTTCCACACAATGCTCTCTTCTGGCGATGTTGGCAAGAACAAAGGTATTAATAACCTACATTATACATAACACACACACACACACACACAGTCTACATGTATTTATATCTGTGTGTATATACCTTCTGGGAGCAAACGGCCGTCACTTACATGGGGTGCATGTGTGTGTGTGTGTGTGTGTGTCTAGAATTACACACACACACAGATAATGTGCCATATTTAGATATGCATATGGTTTTAAATTAAGACAATATGAGAGGTTCTTTTCTTAACTTATGTCTGTGTAAATGCATATTATGTATGTGTGTAGCTCTCTGCTTCATTTCATGCTTAACATATCAGGTAGTTCAACCGCATCATATTGGCAAACATAATTAGAATATTATCATATATGTTTACTCTGAAATTGAAATAGTATTAGATAAATATAATGTACGAGAGAGAGAGAGAGAGAGAGAGAGAGAGAGAGAGAGAGAGAGATGAATAGTGCATGTTTATTAGGTACTATTGTGAGAGGATCTACTGTTTATCACGACAAGCCTATGTCTGCACCTGCTGGATCTTCGAGGAGTAGTCCTATTCAAGTTACAACTCAGAACCGAATTGTGTCTGCCCAGCAAGTTATGAAAGCTCATTGCCAAGAAACGCGAACAGGCAGAAGCAAAGCCTTCTACAAAATGAAAAGGTAATTAGTGTGTGTTCTCTCTCTCTCTCTCTCTCTCTCTCTCTCTCTCTCTCTCGTATAATATATATTTATTTAACTTATTCTATTTTCGTCTTTACAGTCTAATGTAACTGGAGTAGATCTGCAGCCTAACACATCTTCCATAGTGGTCGGGATTGCGAAATATATAAAAATAAGCTCCCGTAAGTGGTTTATCCATTAAATTGACTCACACACGCACACGCACACACAGACCCGCATGCACATATTTTTTAATACATAACATATTTTTATTCTATATTATTAAATATTATCTATTATCTAAACTGCCATACAGTTCATTAGTATCCCCATACAATCAATTGCATCATAGTACGCCTTATGACATTAGCATATAGTGTGCTAAAAAAATAATAAAATGGAACATTTTGATAACTAATGAAGCTTTTTTGGATGAATAATATTATATATATATATATATATATATATAACTAGTTTAAAAAATATAGACACCTGTTATATATACATATGTTTTTTCTTTAGCCACATTGGCAATTGCATTCGAATGCCTTAAATGAGGTTTTTTATATGCATATGATGAGACGGTTGTTTAATTTGGAATGCGTTTTAAGAACCATCTTCCTGGGGTTTTTCCATTGTAAAACTTTATATTTTAATTTTAAAATTAATAAATATATACTGATATATATTAATGAATATAATATATTCATAGTTGTCAAAAAAAAAACTTATTCTATTAAGTGTTCAATGCTAGTGAAGTTCTTGTTTGCAATATTATTAAATAATGTCATTTAAATAATTCAAAAATGGTTTCTCTTTTATTCTTATTCAATTCGGATTGCTTAAGGTAGCTCATATTACTTAATTATTCATTTACAACTCATATAGGTAGATATTCTAGTTTCTTAAAGATGCGTTTCAGTAAATATGGCATAGGTGAGGACGTGGTCATGTATATGAGGGTTGTAGTTAGTAAGAGTGTGATATACAATATTTGAAGTGCCAAATATTTGATATCTTACTGTTAATTATTAGTAATCTTTTTTATAATGAATAAGAAAATTAATTTATGTCATTAGTGCAATAACAATGGGTTTTGACAAACTCTATGTTTTTGCAGTGGTACTAAAATACTTAAGGAAGAACATGTAATTTGTTATTTTAAAGATTTTATAATCATTGGTATTTGACTATGGGTCATCAATTTTATTAATTTAGCATTCTCTTAATAACATGGTGCTTTCTTTTTAATGAAACCTATTCAACGAACATTTTGAGTTTATATAGAGATTATAATTCTTTCACTCTCTTTTCGTATTGGCTTTTTAGGTGATGTCTTGTTAATTATACAATGTGATTTTGAATTTTAATTGGATGTATGTTTATGGACTTTAACACAAAAAAGTAGTTATTCCTCTTTAAAAAAAGGAATTTACAATACAATTTAAAGTTTTGTGCATCTTTTTAAGCTATTGTAGACATGGATTTTTTTAATTTTTTTTTTTTTCTTTTAATATTTTCAAGTTCATTTAGAACAACTTAATCACTTTTTAAATTTGTAATAACTAATTGTTACTAGGAAAATTGCAATCAACATTCAACACTGCATCGATATATAAGATGTTGTACTTATTAATTAAGACTTTAATTAATTATTTACATGATATTTAGAATATGTTATCTTAAAGAGTGATGTATTTTTCTTGTAACATATTAATTTTTAATTTTCATATTATTAATAAAGTAGATAAAGGTAAGCATATCAAATAATTATTCTATGCAATGCATGTATAGTCTTATTAATAAATTAAGAAAAAATCATTGGTTTATAATAAATTTAACATCATATTATTAATAAGTTTCTCTTTATTCAACATATGATATTATTAATAAGTTTCTCTTTATTCAACATATGCAATCAAAATTATTGTTTGTGCATATAATAAATTATATAAGTTCACAGTAATGCCTTTTGATTTATGAATATTACAACAACATTTTTAATAATTAATTAACAAAATCATTGAGGGTTTAAAATCTTTCATAGTAGTGTTTTTTAAATAATTTTTTGATGCATTCAACTAGAACATGGATTTTATGAAGTATTTAAGAATTGTAATTTTTTATGATAGTGTTCGTTTACATATAACAAAATTACTTTACTTAAAATCATTAAAGTTTATTATATGTCTTTTCCTTCATTGTTTTTGACATAATTTGTTTCATAATTAATTAATAAAACGGTTTCACTACGTGTTTTGTTACAATCCTCTTCCTTTTTATGGTTTTTTAAGTGTCACTTTTTTTAAAAAGTTTTTTAATTTTTCTTTTATTACCATGATTTTTTTTTTTTTGTTCTTTATACTAATGCTTTAAATATTGATGTTCATTTCATACAAGAAAATATAAAATTTAGTGATATGTCAATCGTAACTCAATTATTCAAATATTAATAAGGAATTTAACAATTATTTAGGCACTCCACAAGTTTCATATTTATTTTCATCATTTTTTCACATTAATTTAATGTTATGTTGTAGTGTAATTATTATTAAAGAAGAAATATTTAATGAATTAACATGTGAAATTGACATTAACATTATAAAATTGTTAATTCACAATTCTTATCATTCATGTTCTTTGATAATTAATGTGAATGCTTTATCTTGTGCATCAATTGCTATTACTATTATATTGTTTTTGAAATTAATGTAATTGCTTAATCTTTATAATATTGAATTAGCATAACATTTAAAATATGAAGTAAATATCGTTAATATTCTTAAAACTCCTGCGTTAATGACATATGTTATTATTAATTTTTGAGATCATATTATAAAGTTTACATTGGTTAAAGATTTGTTTTTATTTTGTGGATTCAATTAACTTTCTTTATACTTTTCGTGATAACTCCCTTTTGGGGCATTTTTTAAATTTTATAAAGTTTTAAATAAATTATATTCTCGGTACTATTGGTTTCACCTCCAATACAATCTTCATTAATATATATAAATATATCATATGTGTCAAATTCAAAATCTGTAATTAACTTTCCTAATAATTACTATAATTTATTTAAGTCCATTATCTTTTTAAATTAGTTGCATATGATTTCACATTAATAAAGGATCTGTTTTATTTTAAATCCAACTTATTTTTTTATTTTTTTTCATAATGACTCTTTTTTTAAACATCTCGAATTTCATAAACTTTTAAATTTATTATGTTCTTGGTTATATTTGCCTCATTTTTAACATGATCTTCATCATTATATATACACATGTTAAGTCTAAAAGGGAATTAAACAATTCTTTAGAACACTTATTATTTAGAAAAAATGACATAATGGAATGACTCAATTATATTTTTAAATGCTATTATATAAATATGTGAATCGACATTAAATCAATTAAGATCAATACTTACATCTTCTTTAGATGTATCATTAATCCAGTTAAGCCTTCCATAATCATGTGTTTCATTTTAATGTTGATTTTTCTTTTTTTAATTTTGAATGCAAGTTGTAACTAAAATGGGCATGGCTATAGTCCCATTTCCTAATAATTAGCAATTTTAGCTATTTAATTAGCATTTTCTAATATTAAAGGAATATTCTTTAGAATATATGTTTGAAAAGAGAATATTCTTTAGAATATTCTATTTTGTATTCTACCCTTTAATAAATTATAGCATTCATTGAACAAAAATTAATAACATTATAAAAGTAGAATGTATTAAATTATATAATATATTGCCTAATATAACAATTAAGGAAGAGCATAAGAGGTACATTATATAAATATTGATGTTGTTATTAAAATATTAATATTTAAATATAACATTATTAATTAAAATTTGTAGTAGTAATAATATATATATAAAATCCTATAATAATATAGTCAATCTTCCATATCATTTTTTAAATTTATATAGTTAAGTATACAATTTGGTACTATTATTAAAGAGTTTATAATAATTATGAATATTAAATATATGATATTTTATAATTTTGTAATTGCTTTAAGCTTCAGAAAACATACATTCCCTTGCAGTTTTGTTAATCGTGACTTTATCAACGCTTCTTGACATCCACCCATATCGAATGGATTTAACATTTATAAAACATGCTGGGTCTTTTTGATTGGGAGACCATGTTTTCTCTAGGCATCCATTATATCTTTCGCTCTCCTTCTCGTGTCGCCTTTTTTGTGGTTTGAACCATGCAACCTTAACAATACTATTTTTTGTGATTACTTCAGGTGTGTCGATAATTTGACCCATCCAAATAGGCTGATTATATGACGCATCTGGAGTAATGAGAACCATCATTAGTTTTTGAAGATCCTTGCAGCAATCAAAGTATGCTTTAGGTTTTTGGTTCCTTTGTCCAACAAAGTGTGGGGTTTGCACTTCCACATCACTACTGGCTTCTATGTCGTCTATGCTCAGTGATGTCATTTCAATCTCCTCTCGCCACCTTGTTTTAGGCCAGAAAGGGTGTTGCAATTCTGTACTTGTGACAGTAGGCCCTTCCAACTCTCGAACAACAGTCTCCCAATAGTTGACCACATGCTTATATAGTTCTGAGTAACCAGTTGCCTTATCAGAATTCTTTGGCATCGATTTTTGAACCCATGCCACATATTTTTTGATGCCATCAATAATAACCTCTTGTTCCTTGAGCTGGGCACTCAATGGAATAGGGTCTGGTTGTCCTTCTGGGAGAAGTGGCTTTCCATCCTCTCCACTTTTGAAGAGCATTAAGCCCTCTTTCGGTAACCACTCCTGCTCTGATGGCCGTAACTTGTACTGCATAATAGGTATACCATCTCGTATGGAGAAAAAGAATTGTAGCGGCACAAGGTGACCAACTAAAGAATCACTCCCTTCTTTTATATACTCCTTGAGAAATTTTTTGAAGTCTGGCACCTCAGTCACAAGCAAAGCACAACTTTTTTTGGAGATGCAATTTTCAAAAAGATTCATCATATGCGGTAAGGTAAGTGCACTTGTCCTTTTTGTAGAGTTGGAGACCTTGCTGAAGAACGCATCAATATCTTCATGAGTGTGACCAACCATAAGGAAACTGAGCGTGATTGTTTCAAACACACCTTTGGCAACAAGCATTGACAAGTATGCTAGCACATATCTAGAAAATAAAAGTAAGTATGAGCTTGAGAAACCCTTAAGTAAAATGATTTACCTATTTTTGTTCTCGCCTGCACAATTATCCATCTGTAAAAGCAAATGACGAGGAAGCTTATTTGATGTTGAGGACACATGTACACTATTTGAGCTAGATCCCTCCACTGAACCTGAACTCTCAACAGGGCCATCTGTTTTTTGTGCAGGTTGCTGACAATGCCTCTCATATTCCCAAGTAGCCTCAAGTGCAGACGTGTTCATGAGAGCATTATGTAAAGGTTGAAGGTGTTGTTTCTTCACTTTGAGATCACTGATAGGACTTGTCTGTGAGTGGGCTTCAAGGTTTCTGAAACACATGGCTAACGACCCAATAGTGAAATTGGAGTCGCTAGACCAATGTGGAAGTGAAAAGTGTCCATATGACTCACAACCGTGTCCATGTGTTAGCACACCTGTTAAAGAAATCGGAAGTTTCATGACATTTCCAAGGCACTTTGGTGTTGCAAAGAGCTTTGGAATGCTGGTCTTTGAATGATCCATCTTGTCATGGATCAAGCACAGGTACTCTGATGGGCGTGACACAGAAAGCATGCGGTGTGCATAGTACTGAGACCGACAAGTTTGTTGTGCAATCATGTGGGCCTCCATCTTCCTTTGAATGGTAGTGATCTCCACCAAGGTTTTTGCACAAGCCTCTGCAGCCTTCAATGATGTACAAGTGTCACACTTAGAAAAGCTAGAGTGTTTTGCAATCTCCACATCCTTAAAATGAGTATTCCATATGTTGTTGAAGGTACCAGTGCAGATTGCTTGGAGCCCCATCAAACTGAGGCACTTGTTCACATGTTCACACAGTTTCAATTGAGTGTAGATTGAAGGTAAAACCTTGAGATTTTCCCTGACCCCTGCATTTGTGGTTCGGCATTTGTGAGGCATCCTGTCTGCATTTGCTTCCACAAAAGCCTTGAGTATCTCTATGGCTGCCATGATGTGAGAGCGGGTTTTGACCAAGCCAGTGTTCCCATGAACTGAGGTTCGCGCTCCATCTAGCCACTCATCCCTCCGACGGTAGAACGTGGTCTTTGGGATCCCGTATATACTGTACCAAGCTTTGAAGCAGATGGCCACCTTATTAAATACCATGGATGTACTCTGATAACCTGTGTCCGAGGCCATTCCATCAATACACCCAGTTAGTGCAGCATATACAAACTCATGCCTTTGCTTTTGGGTGAGCATACGAAAGACATGTCTACATTGGGTAATTTCATTCCGGTCTGCCATCTGACAACACTTCTTCTTGCAACAGTCAATCGTGGAAATGCTCGTAACACTTTCGGAAGATGTAGGATCCATCTTTACCCTCTTGCTGAAACTTGCAGGGGAAGATCTACAACCCATGAATCGCCTTTTTCTTACAATAGGACCAATGCAAGGAACCTCTTCAAATATGAGTTGTTCTTCCGGGTTGTTATTATTGAAATCCAACCCAGAATATGTTGAACCATCTTGCCGTCTTAATTCAGATGTTCGCCACCTCACGAGGGATCCAGGATACAATGTGCCATTAGGTGAAACCTCTGTCACAACTACACCCACGAAGTCGGACCCTAGTTTCTCTTCTGACACTGCTTCCATTGGATTTATAGCTGTGATGATGCCTCTTCCGACTTCAATCTCACGAAGAAAGAGAATCACCTCATCCATTACAGCAGGCAAGCCATCATCTGGTAAACTCGTGCTACTATTTGTTTGTGACTCTGCATATTCTGTGTCAGCCTTGACTTCATCCAAATTCCACAATACAGGAGAACCCTCCTCAAATTCCATTCCCAGAACCTCAACATGCTTGTAAATGGTGTTCACCCATACGTACACACAAGATCCTTGGGAAATATTGTGACATGATGCATTATTATCTCGAACTTCCACAGTTCCAGTGCCAACTATCTCGTTGTTCCGAAGAAGACATACTTTATCTCCAGTATTAAACATATTGTCCTGCACATAAATAATTGTATTATTTATGATATCTGTTTATGCAATATTTTAAGAAATCTGAATTACGGTTACTTAATAATATGCATATGCAATAATACATAATTATGTTTAGAGATAATATCTCATGTTTGATTAATACAACTGATGGGCGGGATTAATCCCGCCCACGAATCCCTCCGACGAGGAACGGTCGGCGGGATTAATCCCGCCGCCGACTCAACCCCTTCGGAGAGAGTCGGCGGGATTAATCCCGCCTTGGACTCCCTCCGACAAGGAAGAGCCGGCGGGATTAATCCCGCCGCCTCTTCCTCCTCGGGGGGAGTCCGGCGGGATTAATCCCGCCGACTCTCCTCCCGGGAGAGTCGGCGGGATTAATCCCGCCGGACTCCTCCCGAGGAAGGGAGCGGCGGGATTAATCCCGCCGGCTCTTCCTTGTCGGAGGGTCCAAGGCGGGATTAATCCCGCCCACAATTCTTACGACGGGGAATGGGTGGCGGGATTAAACCCGCACATAACTCTCTCCAAAACTATGATTTCAAAGAGATCTCGGGATAAATCCTGTCCCCAAATCTTTAAAACAGGGAAGTGGTGGCGAGATTAATCCCGCCACCCCTTCCCTGCCTCCTAAAATGGTTGGCGGGATTAATCCCGCCGACAACTCTTTCTAATAAATTCTGGTAACTCTTCATCAGTTGAGAAGGTTATCGACGGGATTAATCCCGCCACTCTTTTTCAGTGGCGGAGAAGCATTGCCCGGGAGATGGTGGCGGGATTAATCCCGCCACTTCTTCAAGAGGCGAAAAAGAAATGGCCGGATTAATCCCGCCGCCCGGTTAACCTAGAATATTAAGTTAAAAGGATATTTAAACGGATAAATCCCTAACGGAATATATTATAATCCTAATGCATTTCTAAACCCCTAAATTGTAATTTTAAGAGAGAATGTAAGAGAGTGAATCTTATAAGTATTTTTAAATTTGTTTATAATACTTACTTGTAAACAGCACTGAAGGCGCCGTGCTTTCCTATAAAGAATAGCACCCAATTTAATCTCGCTCCTGAGATGATCACTATGAAGAAAAAAGAAGATCTAAAGAGTGAAAAATACAGAAATGAAGAAACCCTTGCCGGAGAAAGAACCAGATCTGAATTTGAGTGGGAAATTAAATGCATTTTCAAATTTACATGTCAGACCGACAATACATATGTCAGAAATTCAAATTTTTTAAAAAGAACAGAAAATAAAATTTAAGATGAGTTGACACAAATATCCGACACTCTGACATATATACTCTCCAGTTCCAATGAGTATTTTAAAATTGCATTTAATGTTATTCAAGTGATTCAAGCTGTTTAATATTACGAAATTTTAGACTATATTCTACATTCTTAGTATTCAAGTATATTTATATTATATATATATATATATAAATATACTTATACAATAAATAAATTGATATATTATTATGTATCATTTAAAATATATTCATAGTCTGTTTATTATTATTATTTTCTTAATTACTCGAGTATTTAGTTTTCATTTCCTAGTATCAATGGGATATTCTTTAATATTTTATTAATATTTGAAGAATATTCTAATATTAAACCTGATTATCATAATTAAATTAGTCTTGTTCTTAATTATTGCAGTAATTATTCTACATTTGTATATATTAATGGGATTTTCTCAATTAATTTGTTATTATTTCAAGAATATTCATGTGTTAAACCTTATTATCAATATTAAATTAATACACACTATGAACATATTTTAAATTATACATAATAATACATCATTTTATCTAATATATAGTCATATATAGTTTTAATAATATATATATTAATATCATTTCCTTAATTACTTGAGTAATTAATCTTCTTTATATTAATGGGATATTCTTTATTATTTTCTTATTATTCCAAGAATATTCCAATATTAAACATGATTATGATAATTAATTTAGTTAATTATTTGAGTACTTAATTTACATTTGTATATATTAATGGGATTTTCTCAATTAATTTCTTATTATTTCAAGAATATTTCAATGTTAAACCTTTTTATCAATATTAAATTAATATATATTATTAAAACTATATATGGCTATATATTAGATAAAATCATATATTATTATGTATAATTTAAAATATGTTCCTAGTGTGTTTATTAATTTATTTTCTTAATTATTCGATGTTTGTTTTGCACACATATATAAACACAATCATAAATTTACACACGCATTACAAGAACTTACAAAAACACATATGCACACACATGCACAACCCTAAACCAAACTGAAGAAATAGTTGCTTCTTTATTGAAAACATCATGTTCAACGCATGTATGATATATGTACTCAATCTGTGTGACTGTATGTAACACATTGAATTTACATGTGTAATATTTATATTAAGCTTGTTGGGAGCAAACCCTAAACCCTAAACCCTAAACCCTAATATGTAACACAATGAATTTACTCATGTAATATGTATGTATGTCTGTGTGTATACACGTGTGCATGTATATATGTGTACTCTGTATGTATATATGTGTACTTTCTGTCTTCTCTCATACATACACACCATGCATGATCCATGTTAATATGTACTGTCTCTCTTCTCTCAAACATACACACCATGCATGATCTATAATATGTACTCGGTCTCTCTAATATTATGTACTAATATGTATGTATGTCTGTGTGTATAATACACACCATGCATGATCCATAATATGTACTGTCTCTCTTCTCTCATATACTATGTATGTATATCTGTGTATAATATGTGTAAGTATATATGTGTACTAATATATGCAATGTGTACAAAAATAATTTTTCAACACTCTCTCTTCTCTCATACATACACACCATGCATGATCCATCCTAAATCCAAAACCCTAAACCCTAAACCCATGTAATATGTGTGTATGTCTGTGTGTATACACGTGTGTATGTATATATTATGTGTATTAATAATGCAATGTGTATGTATGTATTGATACACATGAAACTTTAACACTCTCATGGACACACACATGTTAAATCCCTGCATGATTTATATTTTTGAGGTGTATGTGATACACCCACGCACACGCACGCGCTAATAATATAATGAAAGAATATTCGTTTAGGGCGAATCTATATTTTATTCTTTTTAGGGTTTAAGTATATTCTCAGAAGGAATATTCTATTAGGGTTGATATATATATTTAATTCCTTTAGGGTTTAGGTATATTCTTAGGGTTTCAAGAGGCGGCGGCTGTGAAATCGGCGGCGGCGGCTGTGCACACAGGTGAGATCTGTGTGTGTGTGTGTGTGTATGTATGTATATATAGGAGTGTGCGTATAATTTTATTTATTAGTTTTATCTCTCGCACACACACGCACACTCCTGTGTATGTATATGTGTGTGTGGGTGTGTGTTTGTTTATCTGTATGATTTTATTTGTTTCGCTCACACACGCATACACACGATATACATATACACATATATATATATATATACCTATATACATATATACATACATATATTATGTGTACCAGTATCTGTAAATTTTTTTTTATTGATCTTGCTTTACACACACACACACACACACACACACATATATATATATATATATATATTATGTGTACCAGTATCTGTAAATTTTTTTTTATTGATCTATCTCTCCCACACACGCGCACTGCTTTACACACACACACACACACACACACACACACACACACACACACACAACACACACACACACCACATATATATATATATATATTATGTGTACCAGTATCTGTAAATTTTTTTTTATTGATCTATCTCTCCCACACACGCGCACTGCTTTACACACACACACACACACACACACACACACACACACACACACATATATATATATATATATATATTATATAATCAATGCATATTAAAAACATAGTATACAACACTAGTTTATATATATGCTTATATATTCATATGGGTTATATATCTATATACACACATATATATGTGTGTGTTTTTCTGTATAATTTTATTTATTTATTAGTTTTATCTCTCGCACACACACGCACACTCCTGTGTATGTATATGTGTGTGTGTGTTGTTTGTTTATCTGTATGATTTTATTTGTTTTGCTCACACACGCATACATAAAATACATATACACATATATATATACCTATTACATATATACATACATACAACACTAGTTTATATATATGCTTATATATTCACAGACTCTCTCTCTTCTCTATAGATTATATATCTATATACACACATATATATGTGTGTGTTTATCTGTATAATTTTATTTATTTATTAGTTTTATCTTTCGCACACACACGCACACTCCTGTGTATATATATATGTGTGTGTGTGTGTTTGTTTATCTGTATGATTTTATTTGTTTCGCTCACACGCATACACACGATATACATATACACACATATATATACCTATGTACACACATATATTAGGTGTACCAGTACTGTATAATTTTATTTATTTATCTATCTCTTGCACACACACGTACACTCCTATACATACATACATACATATAATATATATATACACACACACATATATATATGTGGTGTTTTTATTCTCGCTAAGCCCCGAGCGGCGGGATTAATCCGCCGCTATAGGTTTATAGCCTCGGCGGCGGGATTAATCCCGCCGCTATATGGTTGGGGCCATGGCGGCGGGATTAATCCCGCCGCCGAGGCCCTTCCAGGCTATGGGCGGCAGGATTAATCCCGCCGCCCATGGCCTGCGTGAGGGGCCTCGGCGGCGGGATTAATCCCGCCGCTCATCCATGCCCTGCGCGGAATGCGGCGGGATTTATCTCGCGCGGCAATGGCCTGTGTGAAGGTTCTAATAAGCGATTAATCCCGCCGGATTCCGCGCAGGACATTTACAGGGAATGGGCGGCGGGATTAATCCCGCCGCCGAGGCCCCTCACGCAGGCCATGGGCGGCGGGATTAATCCCGCCGCTCTTCGGTTTGTTGTAGAGCGGCGGGATAATCCCGCCGCCCAGGGAATTCACGCAGGACATGAACGCCGGGATTAATCCGGCCCCACGCTCATGCCCTTCGCGGAGGGCGGCGGGATTAATCCCGCCGTCAGTCCGCAGGATTAAGCGGCGGGATTAATCCCGCCCCCACCCATCCCTGTTCAAAAATGCCGCAGCCAATATATATGTGTGAGCGCATGATTTACGAGAGGGCGGCGGGATTAGCCTCCGAACCTTCATTACCCGGTGGCGGATTAATCTCCGAACCTTCATTACCCCATTGGTATGTTGAATCAATCCCGACTAACTCTGTCTGAGACGGAGAAGGTTTACAAAATACCAATGGAGGGAACTGAGAAGGGTGGTGGGATTAATTTCACCATCCCTTACATGGTGGGCGGGATTAATCCCGCCGCGTACGCATGCCCTGCGCGGAATCGGGCGGGATTTATCCCGCCGCCATTGGCCTGCCTGAAGGGCCTAGGCGGCGGGATTAATCCCGCAAGATTTCGCACAGGGCATTGGCGTTCGGCGGGATTAATCCCGCCGACTAAGGCCCGAGTGAAGGGCCTGGGAGGCGGGATTAATCCCGCCGGACGCCAATTCCCTGCTCGGAATCGGGCGGGATTATCCCGCCGCCATTGGCCTGCTGAAGTGCCTAGGCGGCGGGATTAATCCCGCCCGATTCCGCGCAGGGAATTGGCGTCCGGCGGGATTAATCCCGCCGCATAGGGACCGAGTGAAGGCCCTGGGCGGCGGGATTAATCCCGCCGAGTCTTCAATGCCTGTTGGAGGAATGAATCCCGCCACCCTTCCTTTTTTCTCCATTGGTGAGTCGGACCAATCCCAAACGTTTCTGTCTGAGACGTAGAAGGTTTTCAACATACCAATGGAGAGAATGGGAAGGGTGGGGAAATTCATTTAACCATCACTTACATGGTGGGCGAGATTAATCCCGCCTCCTTTCTGGAGTCACTGAAGGGGTGTGAGAAATAAATCCTGCCCAGTTCTCTCTGAGACCGAGAAGGGTGGCAAGATTAATTCCGCACTCCCGTTCAAGGCCTCCAGAAAGGTGGCGAGATTAATCCCGCCCACTCTTTCAGGAGGCATTGAAGGGGTGGCGAGATTAATCCCGCCGCACCTTCCATGTGAATATATATGTGTATTAGTATATATAAGTTGCATATCTCATTTTATTTACTTTTATCATCTTATCATAATATTTCGAGTAAAAGCTAGGAATCTATGTAAAACTGTCCAGAGCTCACATTTGTGGTGGTTCTAAAACGAAATGTTATCTTTCTTTTGCACTAACACAAATGTGAGCTTCGGACAGTTAATTACGTCTACTTCTCTCTGTGTATTATTTTTGTATATTCGGGTTTATACAAGTGTGTGTGCGTTTTTATATAATTTATATTTATAGTGTATTATTTTGCAGAAGGACGATTTGATCAAACAAGGAGATCGAGTCATTAGTATGGAGTCGTCGTCAAATTCTGGGTAAGAATTAAAATAAAATCTGTTATACTCGGATACTTGAACTAATCATTTTTGTATTCAGATGTGGAATTGAAGTGACATTAAAGACAAGAGCAGGAGAAGAGATGGGCAGGGGGATTCTGGAATCAACTTGGCCATATTTTAAGATAAATGGGAAGCGCATTGGAGCAACCATGGTTGCTGTCAAATTAACCTCTGTCACATCTCATGGACAAGCAAAACAATGGAAAGTAGATTCGCTAGTCAAGCACCCGAAAGCAGGCTGCGAACCCAGATTGGACGATGCTCGACAGATATGCCTTGTTCCATCCAATGTCACGTTCTCGGATCCAGAGGTCGTCAGTTACAACATTAATCTCGGGTGGTTTTGTCGACTTGTGGATAATGACGTTCACGTGTTCACTAATGATGTTGACCTTGGAGTTCTTCTTCAACTCAACGAAAGCCCATCTATGGAGGGGATCCATCTGGATGTCTACTTCGAAGATCTTCAGACTCATCGAGTAGGTGTATTGTCAGGAGATATTGCTTCACAATACAGAAAATCAGCAAGTGGAGCAATCTTCCCTCTTCACATTGAAGAAGAACACAGCGACATCATAAGGAGATTGAGAGGTGGCTCGGTCTCAGGTTCTCTACAGATCACGTTCAATTTGCTTAGGAGCTTCGGGAGCTGGAAGAGTGTGCCGAGAACACTAGAACAGCTGCAGTCGGGGATCACACATGTTGATTCGGATCGCAAAAGAAAATCATCAATCGTTTTGTCAGCTGCACCTGTGGCATCTCATGCTGCAATAAGTCACAAGGAAATGATGTTGGATGATAAGATTTATCCTTGTAGGGTTAAATATTGCAGCGTCAACCCAAACTTCAATTACAGGCCACTCAACCAGGAACGTGTAGCTGAGCTCATGGAGAAGATGAAGGACGACAATTCTTATACCGTTCCACATAATGCTGTTTTGTGTCCATACTATGAAAGAAGGAAGGGTGCTGACAAAGTCTGGATCACAACACCAGAACAACTCATGAAGATTCAGACGGAGAATAAAAGATCTATCAAGTACTACATCATTAGTGGCCAGCACACAATAACGGCAGCCCAACGACTTCTCGATGAACACAACAAAGGAACGATGGCAACAAAACTTTCCGAGCATACCCGTGAGAAGCTGACAAAAAGATCGGCGTTTTTAGCTAAGCCGAATCTCACAATCGAGCAGTACCATAAGTTATCGGCGGAATGGGACGCTGCCGACACCAACCACTACAACAGCAAAATATGGGAGAAGTTTAAACACACGCGAGCCGTGTGGGAATCTCTTCAGCGACCACAAAGAGCTACCGCAGGGAATACACAATCTGCGGAATACCGGGTAAGCAAATTGTTTGGGCGGGATTTATCTCGCCGGTATATTAATCTGTCTTTTTCCTCAGAGAGTTGAAGAAATTGCAGCAGTTGATTTTGCCCAGGTGGGCGGGAAGGAAACATCATTTCTGATGATGTTGATTTCTTGCCCCGAAGATAGGATCTTTGCCAAATGGTTGGGGATTATGGAATCCTTTTCAAAAGGAACACTGAAGAAGAAGCAGACAAGTGAAGGGGAGCCCTCAGAAAAGTCTGCAAAGAAACCCAGTAAGACGCCGAAGGCTAAGTCTGTTCAATCTACAAAGGATGTAGACAACGATTTCAAGCTCACATGGTTGAAGCCTTTAAATGGAACAACGATGGAGGAGATGGAAGTCTTGGCTGATTTGGTGATCGATGGCAAACTACAAATTAATAACAGCAGCCCAACCTCTCCTTTTCATCTCAAGGCAATGGAGTTGAAGACGGTCAGGCATTTCAAGGAGTGGTTGGGAATACACTGCCACAAACTGGGTTGGACCTCGACTTCAACATATGAAGAGGTCAGCAAATATTTGCATGTGACGAACGATGATATGCTTGTCGAATGGGTGAACCAATCGGAAGATCTAGGCAAGAATCTATTGCACGCCAACGCCAAAAAGGAGAACATTGGGATGACGCCTTCTCTTATGGCAGTCCTTCAGCAGCGGAGAACCGAATTGAACCTTATAAAGGAGGATGCTACGAATCACGACAAGCCCTACAGATGTTTGTTGTTAGATTCGGAGACTTTATGGGGTAACATCACTGCTTGTAGGAAACCGTTTCAATTGTTCGTGATGGATCGGCGGGTGTCAAAAAATCTTTCGACAGATAGGGCACTAGAGGATCTGGTGGAGAAACTTAGCCGTGCAAGCATATACATAGAAGGTATTTATTATTGAATTCATGCTTGCGCTCTTCACTGATACCTACTTTTTCAGGTATTTATTTCTTGATTCTTGCTCATGTCACCGATACTTTTGCCTTCGCCTTCGCCAAGAAGAATAGACATCGTTGGACAGGATTTTATATGAACGATGCTAATCCCAAGTGCATTGATACTGTTGTTCACTTGGTTGTTAGGAATGCGCCAAACAATTTCAAGCTTCCAAATGAATGGCCAGGCATCTGTTTGCACTCCAACGGCCCTGAACCTCCATCCGATACACCGATAGGTATGAGTGACGTATTCGGCAATGTACGTTATCCAAAACATTACAAGTCAAGCGGCACGGAGCATCGTCAACTTGATCAGGGGTCCTCACAGTGATGCGTGGGTTTTTGACTACTGCACTAGGGGGTCCGTCTTGAAGGAGTGTTACCTTCGGCATACATGTGTGTTTGCCGTTGAGAAGGATAAGACCATGGTTGAGGACCTGAACAAGTGGATAGATTGGGTCTCAACTGAGTACCCCAACGATTCCATAAAGGCGTATTTGAGAAAGTTCCCTCCAGATAAGTGCGATAGCTCTGAAGGTGAATCTGGTTCAATCTCGGAGTCTGAGAACGAACACAATCAGATATTAGACCGGAAGTTATCTCGAGGAGTACAGAACATTCGCACACTCCAGGACCCATGGAAACATCAATAGAAGATGCAGAAGATCTTGAACCATCTCACAAGCGGCTTAGACCTTCTTCGCCTCATTCAGAAGGTAATAGCGAAGAAGAATTGATAATGAATTGATAGAGTGATGAATAGTTGTAAATGAGTGTAACATAAGGCATTTTTGTATATTTCTTTTATATTTGTACAGAAAATAAATTCTCAAGGATTAATGAAGCTTTTAGTTCAAACATGGGTCACACATTAACAAGGTAAATAATATACCTTGATAATTTTAAGGTCAGCTAATTATCATTTTGCAGATGTAATGAAATAATTGAGAACATGGATTTTCAGCATTGCCATGAGGTAAGAGAGGGGTTTGGCGACAATTTCTTGTGCCACATGTCAGAATGACAGAGTTCATGCAGGAAATGGATAATAATGCAGCTCAAAACATCGTTACCATGGGGGCCACTTCAGTTTTTGCATCATCATTTTTATTGGCTTCAGTTCCGAAATCAATTTCTTCAGCGCATGCAATATCTGAATCTTGTAAGGATGATGTACAATTAAATGATGAAGGGATAGGCAACGAAATAGTGGCAACGGATAAATGTGAAAGGGAGCAAACAAGTGATTTGCAAAGTATTCAAGAGGCAACGCTATCTCATGTTACTCATGGCCATATTGTGTTGTTGGATGTCAATGGTGTTCTGCTTCATCGACAAAGGCCCGAGGATAGAAAAACAGAAATCAAACAAGGAGATTTCATTCCTTGTCATGGTAAATTTCGATATGATATTATTTTTCGTCCAGGGTTGGATCGTCTCTTTCAAAAGCTTAAGGAGATGGGTGCGCTTGTGGGGATTTGGTCATGCATGCAGATTCATAACTTAACACCGCTGTTGAGTTTACTTAAGAAACATTGTAGTGTTGCAGAAGAGGTGATTCGTAAAGATTGGATTTTTGACCAGCGAATGTGTCATAAACCTCTCGAATTTCACAATATAAGAAAGGAAAGCAAGCCATACTTCTTCAAGAATGAAAGAATAATTGGGACTCATGGGGAGATCAGTCGCTTAAGGATAACGAAGAATGCACATATCTTAGTAGTAGACGACTCTCCTCAGAAGGCTATGCTCAACCAAAACATTGCTTGTATTCATCCAATCACTTTCGATCCATATTCTGATAGATATCATGGATGAGCTAGTGAACTACTTGGATACGTGCCTCAGAAAGAAGAATCTCGAAAATTTTTGTGAGCAGTATCCACCGTATCATACATTTCCTGAAGCTTTTCTTTCTCGTGATATTGAATTTTATAAAATGAAGGATAGCAACCGGGCGCTTTATAATATTATTCTTAAGGAACGTCAGTTTTTAGATGAGCCTTTATGCAGACCTTCTCTTATCACATCTTATGTATTAACAAGGATGGCAACTCCCAATTGCATTCGTGAGAGTGTTAAGTGGTGGCAACAACATCAAGATATTGACCAAAATGATTTGATTAATCCGGAGAGTGATGATTTAGACAAAATGAAAAGATTTCTTTGTATGATAGAAAGAAAGTATTTATAAAAAATTAACATGTTGATAAGAAAATGATTTCATTTGTAATTATGTTTGATAGTATTTCTTCATTATTGTAAACTATTTTTAGAATAATATGAATATTCTAAGATATTTTAGGAATATTCCTTACTAAGTAAGGTTATTGAAGGATTAATTAATTAATTAATTAATATTTAAGGCTTAATTACATATTAATTAAATGATTAATTAATAATTAAAACTTAAGTATTAATTAGTAATTTATTTTATATTCCCATTTTCACGTATCATGCCCACTTTAGTTACAACGTGCATTTTGTCTCAACACATGCACATACTAAAACTAATATTTAAATTAAATTCTCTTGTGTTAAAGATGTCAATATAATTATGTTGTGTTTAAGAATATAACAATGACATTAGGGGGGGTCAATCTTAAGCTTTTGAGGTGGATTTGGTGAAATCAGCTATGGCCAAATCAGCTAAGTTTTTTTATATCAAATTCGTTAAATTTGGTGGATTTCAAAATCTACACCTTTGAATGTGCGTTTTTCCAAATCCACTAAAATGTATAAGTGAAATCCGCAGCAAATTGCTCTTAAATTTCTCTTAGATTTCTCTCAAATTTCTCTCAGATTGCTGCCCCCTACATGAACATCCCATATATCATGTAGAACTATGCCAAAAGCTTCTACTAAACGTCACTTTCCTTTTTGAGCTCGAGACCACCATCGCCTTCACCTTCCTGGAGGATGAGGACAGCGAGATTGAAAGACCTATGCGAGCTACAGGACTGGGTGGCAACTTCTAGATATGTGACTAACAGAACCCTGATTCCCAAGAGCCATGACTTCCTCCTCAATTACCTAATGTCGCAGCCTCCTCATGTTCAAGCAGCACCTTCGACCACTTACGAAGGCTTCGAGCGCTTGTTGCTCTCCTAGAGCCTCACCCAGTGTTCCACAGCAATAGTCAATGCCCACAGGCTGCTGTCGTGTACCAGGCAGCCGTCTGCCTGATGCGATTTGGCAGCTATGGCAACGGTGCTGCCTTGCAAACGGCACAGAGGACCTTCGGTGTCGGCAAGGAACGGTTGTGCTTTACACAAACGCGAGTTAGCAAAGCACTTTGCTCAATGCGAAAGGAGTGGGTCAGTTGGCCAGACACTGCTCGCAGAGAGGAAATTTCTACGGTGCTCCAGACAAAAGGTTTCCCCAAGTGTCTTGGGTTTGTGGATGGCACCTCGTGCCACTTCACCAGAAACCCGAACAGAATGGGCAAGCCTACTTTGACAGGAAGCACAGGTACTCACTCAAGCTGCAGGTGGTCTGTGACAATGATCGCCGTGTCACAGGGTTCCACTTCGGTTGGCCGGGTTCAACACACGATGCCACAGTCTACAAAGACTGCGACCTATACAAGAGGCCAAATAGGTACTTCCTCCCGGGGAGTATATCCTTGCAGACTCTGCCTACGACCAGTCTAGCACGGTTGTACCGTGCTACCGCTCTCCAGCTGCCCTCCTTCTAAAGAATGCGAATTTAATTATTGCTTGGCTCAATCTCGTGTCAGGAATGAGCACTGCATTGGCGTGCTGAAAGGCAGGTGGAGCTCCCTCCGTGAGCTCAGGCTACCGTTGAACTCGGGCTCCGACTTGCTGAGGATCCAAAGCTGGGTGACTACTTGCATCGTCTTGCACAACATGTTGCCCAGCTGGGAGACTCATGGGCTGAGCTTTTTGAGGAGGAGACCCGGAAAGCGAGCTACCAGACAATGATCCTAGGCCTTTGCTAGGCGTTAGTCGGAGGGAAGAGATTTAAGAAAAGACCTTGGAAATAAACTATGCAAGAGGCATTTTGCCGCTTTAAATGTGCATATTAGATTATCCTAGTAATTGCAGTAACTTTGCTATATCCTCGGGGCTATTTCCCGCTTGCAGTGCAGCTAACACCGAAAATGTAAAATAAACAAAGCAAAAAAAACTATGCCTAATTTTATAAATACTAGGGTAAAAAAATTTTTACTAACATACTAAGGGAAGTACTAAGGGTCCAAGAACAAGGGTTGGTTTTTGGGTTTGTAACATGTATAAATTATATTATAATTCGTTAAAATATAGTGAAAAAACATTTTATTTATTTTCTCATTAGATTATGTTTTTATTTCACCATGGTAGTTTGATAATAAGTTAAATTAGGAATAATTTTCTACTTTGTAAATAAGGATAGAAAGAAAAATATTTAATTTAATATATCATAATAAATATTTTTAGTTTTGAATTAATTAGAAATGCACACCTGATATTATATTATAACCACACATACATCCCTATGTAAACTCGACAATTATGGCTTAACAAAAGATATTCATTTTGAATTATATAATGTTTAACCTATGTGGTATGTGTGGTGAGAGAGACAAAAGAGGAGAGATGCATATACATTCCACGATCGATTGAAATGTGTGCCTATGAATGTTTTAATTCTATATATGTGCGTGTGTGTGCTCATGGATGTGTATATGAGGTGCCCATGTTGGTTTTTGTCTCTGAGTTTTATAATGTAGTTTAATGGTTTGACATGAGCATGTGTTGAAAGTATATAAGTATGTGTGCAATTCATCTCTCTTTGTCCTCTCTACACACACATATATAAATAATGTCTATAAGATTGTATAGACTCACATATTTAAATTATAATAGATATAATAGATATTGTGAAACTCTTAATATATACATACATTATACTTATATAAATATTACATGTAATACACGTAAGCTAACCTAAACAGGGGATCCTAGAATATGCTTTAGGGTTCTTCTGTGAAGCGGCGACGCTTCGTTGCTGTAGATTCATGGTCCGTGCACAGCGAATACGGCAGCGTCTCGGATGCGGATGAACTCGTTCGCCAGGCCGAGGCCATGATTGAGACCGCCTCTGTCCAGGATTTCAGGTATCTGGCTGTGTCAATCTGAGAGAGAGAGAGAGAAGGGAGGGAGGGAGAGAGAGAGAAGGGAGAGAAGGGAGAGAGAGGGGAGAGAGAAGGAAGAAGAGAGAGAGAGAGAAGGGAGGGAGAGAGAGAACACCATCCGTATCTTCTTGGTTTATGCCAGAATCTTTCTCGTCCAGATCCTGCAAGGCAGGGTTTGCTAATGCTCCCTCTCTTGCCATCTCTTGTGCCATTTCTGGAGGTATACTGTCACCCGAGTGCTTCCCCATATATGTCAGCTACAATAAAGTAACATTTAATTAATACTACACAATAGAAGCATACAAAATGCGTTTACACACACACACACACACACACATATATATATATATGGAGAGAGAGAGAGAGAGTCAATCGTACATCATTTCTTTATAAATATATGCACATCCACACATATGTATGTATTTCTATGTAATTCAGTACACATGTATGTGTGAATCTGTGCGTTAATTCTACATAAAAATGTTGAAAATGATTTTAAATCAATGCGATAGTAATCTAATTTTGTATATAATTTCACATACCTTTATTGAAAATCCGGGAGAAGGGAGGGAGAGAGAGAGAGAAGGGAGAGGGAGAGTGAATACTACATAAAGTGAAATATTATATATTGACACAATCTTCTGAAACGTAAATTGATAAACAATTAACTCTTATCTAATGCTACCAATAAATGTTAAAAATATTTCTAGAAAGTTTATAAAATTAAATAGTAGTTTATTACTCATTTGAATATTATACATCTCTAGTTATATCTGTTTATTACATATTATCAACTGTTAATTACAAAGTTGGTTTTTACTTAACGCAAGAACTGTGTTATATATATATACTTAATGATTAGTCGTGTACAGGGATAATTGTTGTATACTATAGTTGCATACCCACTTAAATCGTTAAGCATGTGTATGTTGTCTTACATCAGAGTCTATGTACGCGTTTAATATATATGCATACATATAGAATACATGTCAACATATATACATCCATATATACATGGACTTACGCAGTATGGGTGCATATTAGAAAATGTGTGTGTGTGGGTGCTTGCGTGCTATGACCATTTAACTATGCATATGTTACATGTCATCTGCTGTATAAAAAATCTAAGCTTATTTAATAGCATATATGTTTTTGTTCTTATTTCATGTTCTGTGTCTTCACAGATAATACAAAACTTGTTTATATTCTGCTGTGTGAGATACATTGCTGCTTGCACGTTTTGTTGTCCATGGATACACCTTGAGAACACGATGGTTGTTCATATGCAAGATGTGTGCAAACTAATGCCGAAGACAAAAACCAGGTTTATTCATGTTTTCATGTGTACTCCTAGTCTCCTTAGTTAGTAATAGAATACATTCTCGTATAGTTATGGTAGGGATTATTGTTCCTTGCTATATATATTATATGTAATATATATAAAATATTACATATAATATATACATACTCATATAGTTATTGCAAGGATTAGAAAAATAAGTGAAAAAGGATTAGAAAAATAAGTGAAAAAGCTTAGAAGAAAGAGACAAGTAGAGATTTAATGTTTATTGTTTTAATTTAATTAATGAAATTTAAAGAGTTTTTATTAAGTACAATTAAAATCAATAAACAAACTTAAATTTAAATAAAATAAATTATATAGAGAAATTATTACTGTATAAATAAGGGTAAAAACAAGGGTAAAAACAAAACAATATTACAAGGTATATTAACTATAATAATTACAATGTTAAAAAACAAACCAATGTTCGACCCCTAGTATGTTAACTACTTTTTACAAAAACAAAGGCTTGTTTTCTAGAGATGTTTTTACCTTAAAAATGACAAAAACTAGGGGTTTACATTTTCCGGTGTAACATGACGTGCACGCGCTCTTGTTTACGTGTCTCCTCATATTTTGTCTCCAGCCACTTCTTTTCCACCTCCCACTTCTCCCTCTCCAACTTCATTCTCTCTTGCTCAACTACTTTTTCTGCCTCCCACCTTTCCTTTTGAAATGCAACCTCTATCTCCTTCACTTCCTTTATGGCTTTGGCCTTGGCCGCTGCTGCCTCGCTGAAAGCCTGCGAAAAGCTAGGCCGCACCTTTACTACAGTCTAGAGGGAGGGAGGGGCCTTCCTTTTGTCTCTAGGTCGAGTTGCACTTGATCCCCGGTGCTTCTTGGTTTTAGCCTCCGAGCCATCTGCCTTGTTGCCCACGTTGTCCTCTAGTGAGGGTGGAAGTGGCGGAACATCCTCTTCGCCAAACGCATCCTGCAAGGCTTCTGTGGTAGCTGGCGTGTCAATGGGCCAAGGCACGGGACGGGACGGAGACGGCCAATGCAACAAGCGGGGTAGCGAGAGCCTCATTCATCTTGGTTCCCAGTTGGGAGGCAACAGGCTAACTGGACATAGGACTCTCCGACCAAAAACTAGGGACAACCTCGGCATCCAGTGGAATGGTGCCAGACAAAGATTCAACCAGTTTCGTAACCGGTTCCCATTCTGACACCAAAGACACACCGTCGATGTCGTCTTCCTCCTCTCTGTCAGACACCAAGGAGTCCAGGATGATCTGGGGCCTAACGGTGGGATTGCCACCAAATAAGGCCCTCATTTTCTCAAAATGTGGGCATATGAGGTTTGAGCTTCTGCTCAATGGTGTATATCCCATTATGCTTGTCCTCTTCTATCACCCCAAAGCCTGTCTGCTCCTCTGTTTGAAGTGCCTTTTGGAAGTTGTTCTTGTATGTCCTTAGGCGGCTAGCTATGGACTTATGGTCGGTCTTCAACCTGCCTTTACTGTTCCTGTTGACTGCCAGCGCAAGGGCTTCAAACCCAGCCTTTTTTGTCTTATTGGCACCTCCCACCTTGGTACTTCCCTTCACACCATAAATGCTTTCAAAGTTTTGTTGATCACATGACCAAGAGACAATGCAGAAGTAATCAGAGTCTAGACTTGGCAGGCACGGTGGTTGCAGATTGCTTAGTGCCAGCAACCATGCGCTTTTTGGGTGTAGTAGAGGCCTTGGACATCTTTCAACAATGGTGATGTTGAATTTGAGGGTTTGCTGTGAGAGGTTACAAAGAGAGGGATGCTGTCAAATGTGAGCGTCGTCTCTCAAATCAGCCAAATTTGTCTCTGAAATCTACCAATTTTCACCATAAAAACCTAGGGTACCTGAGAGACGGCAGGGGGTGATTTCGCTCCTAGCCCTTAACTGATATCCACCTTAACCTCAGACTTAAAAAAAAGCGGATTTCATTTTCCACATTTTCTAATATTGACCCTATTATAACGGTGTTGGACATTATTTTATTTCTGATTTTATTGTAGGTTTCCAAATTTTGATTTTATATTAAATGTTACATCCTAGGTTCCACATTAATATTAAAATAGCTTTCCATTGTACAAAGATTATATCCTTAAATGTACATATATACGTAGTTTGAATGGAATTCATTAAAATATGTTTAACATCCTCATACATGTTCATTTCCAAACAAAGTACTAATATAAGATTATAGGTTCTAGGGTATATATTGTGTTAGTAGATAGTGCCACGTCAGAGTTAACATAGGCAACTTGGATAACACATATAGCACAAGTCAAGGTTAGGTAAGCATGAAAAGGATTTCCCTTTTTACTAATTGTATATAAGTGTAAAATGTAATAATAGAATTCCATGAATATTCTATGGATCTTAAAAACTTTAAATTAAGTGTTTGTGTTGGGTTTGGAGAATATTTCAGGTCCCGTAGTGAATGTCTGAACGAACCCGTGTACGAAACGCCTTATATTAAATAATTGCCTTTTTCCCCTTTTTGATTGCCCTTTTCCACTTGAGTAGAATGGGTCTCTTAAATGACAATGGAGATGAATCCAGGTGCAATAGCTCGTGTCTTCGTCGCTATTCCGCATTCAAAGATATCCCATGTAAGAAATTCCCATTTATACAACATATATATATATGTTAACTATGTATAGTCCTTCAGGGAGAGTATATTGCAAAAAGGCCTGTGGCAGTGATGGGAGTCCTGGATTGAATGTGGGTATATATATACTGTTCGTGTGTGTGCGTGCGTGTGCGTGTGTAACTTGAGTGTATACAGGTATAGAGAACTGTAAAGCTTTGTGCCACAAGGATCCCATATACAAAGGAGAGAAGTTTGAATGGACTTCTGCACTTGATCGATCACCTGGAAATAAATATCAATCTCGTGTACGTACTTACTCTCTCTCTCTCTCTCTCTCTCTCTCACACACACACACACACACACACACACACAATGTATATCGGTGCCTTATTTTGGATAGAGATGTGACAAAGCGTGCTTAAGAGGATGTGCATCCAGGGTATGTATTAAAATGTTAAAAATTGATATCTGCAAACTAAATATTATTAAATTTTTTTTAACAGTTCAATATAAGTGAAGAAACACTAAGGTCAGCAATTCCAGCAAAGATAATGCCACGTCATTCCATGCCTATCTGGAATTACAAACCTCCCTCTTCTTTTGACTGGACTTCAGCATAGTGTTGTTATTAATAAAACTATATTGATTTAAATGAATAGTTTATATTTACATAATTGTATATAATGCACACGCTTTTATATACTTATTTATTTTCTCAGCCAAATCTTATGACTTCAATATTTGAATTATTGGTTTGATTAAATCCTAAATCCATAGTAATTGTGTATAATAATATGGAAATTCATCTATAATGTATATACATACACAGACATATACACACATAAATACATGCTATAAATTGTTTAGCATTATGTTTAAACTTATATAAAATTATTTGTTCACTTTTTAAATAAGTAAATTTCCTGGGATGAATATTCGAAGTTTCAAATACGACAGAGAATATACCTTTTAAAAGAACAAGAATATTCTGAAAGCATGTCAAACCCTAGAAATATTTTCAGGAAATGGCGAGCATAGTGCAGTTAGGAGCTGCCATGACTGCAAAAGAATGCATAGTCAGGAACAATCTTCATCGAACAGCACTCCCTATGTAAGTAATTCTCAAATTTCTCATTCTGGGTATTCTCAAAAATGTATATCAAATTCTATTTCAATCTTCATACACATCATGCGTGTGTATATGTGTTTAGACAAATACACACTTATGCAGATCCAGATTTTATACACACACACACACAGATATATATATGTGTGTTGTGTGTTGTGTGTGTGTGTGTGTGTGTGTGTGTGTTTGTGTTTTATACATTTGCGTAGTAGTCATTATGTGCGTATAGATTTACATCTATGTCTACATATGTACATATTTTTTGTGTGTAGATGCGTTATAGACATATACAGACAAATATACACGTTTGCAGATCCAGATTTTATACACATACACACACATATGCATATGCATATATATGTATGTTTATGTGTCTAGTAGTCACTATGTGCGTTTAGAATTATATGTTTACATATGTATCACAACACGCATGCGCACGCACGCACACACACACACACAGAGATGTGTCTAGCCTATATACGAATGGTATGTATATGTCTGCAGATACATAAGATATGCGTGTGTATTCTAAACTTGTATGTTGTAACAGGCACATAATTGATGTCCCTAGGAGAGTATCATGCAGAAGGAACATAGTTATGGGATGCATTGCTTCTACAGCGGCTGTGGAAGTAGAAAAGAGCAAGAGGATCTCCATAGGGGCACCTGTTCTTCCTTTTAGAATCGGTCATGGCTTCGACTTGCATAGGCTCGAACCCGGACTTCCACTTATCATTGGAGGTGTGAATATTCCTCACGAGCGTGGTTGTGAAGCACATTCAGATGGTAGTGCGTGCGTGCGGTGTGTGTGCGCAAGTATACTTACATATGTTGTGTATATACATATATACATATATGGATGAGTAGAACTCTCGTTCATGGAACAAATATCCAAGAACTTATGTCTACCCCCACTGCCGCTGGACCACACGAAATCTCTTACTCTCTCGTGTGTATATAGAAATTTTGGAACTTATATATGCTATAGGTTATAATCAAAGATGTCAATGTGAAGTCCATACTTACAGTGTATATGTATATTGTAAGTGTGAATGTATACATATATTATGTGTAGAAGAAAAGTATACACATGCACTGATAGTTACCTGAACAGGGGATGTGCTGCTACACTGCGTTGTAGACGCCATTTTGGGAGCACTCACATTGCCGGACATTGGACAGCTCTTCCCAGACAATGATCCGAAATGGAAAGGGGCACCTTCATCAGTCTTCGTCGAAGAAGCAGTATGTGCGTGTGTGTTCATGCTTGCGCGCGCCCCTGCGTGGGTGCATGTGTGTGTGTGTATGTACTTAATACATAATATGTAAGATAGAATTTATGACTATATATTATTTAGTATTTCCTCCCCTAGTTGTTTACTTCCTTAGGTTAGTGCTAGTACATTAAGTACATCTAGATGATACCCTCCCTCTCTCTCTCTCTCTCTCTCTCTCTCTCTCTCTCTCTCTCTCTCTCTATATATATATATATATATATATATATATGCATGTATACATACATATTCCACACAGGTGAAGAGGATGCATGAGGCGGGGTATGAGCTGGGTAACATAGATGCTACATTGATTCTGCAAAGGCCGAAACTGAGTCCACACAAGGAGGATATTCGGGCGAATCTTTGCAAGCTTCTAGGGGTGCATCCATCGGTGGTGAATATTAAAGCCAAGACTCATGAGAAAGTTGATAGCCTTGGTTGAAAACAGAAGCATTGCTGCACACACTGTAGTTCTCCTCATGCGGAAATAGAATAACTTTGTATATGGTGTATGTGCGTGCATATACATATGCATATAATAATAAGATGATCTTCTTAACATGCACCCATGTTTTATGTTTAACATGTGTGTCTCTGTGTGTGTGTGTAAATACGTACACATGATGCAACTGCTAACACAATTATAATAATATTATATCATATTAGAAACTACTGCATGAGATTGATAGCCTTGCACCAACTGGGTTTACTTATCTTGATCAGGTATTTAAATCTATTACAATTTTTATAATAAAAGAATAAAAATAAATTATAGCTGATTAAACTTATTATGCAGGTGATTAAGGAATCGCATGGTTTCTCCCGTCGTGACTTGTGAAACATCAGAAGACATCAAGCTTGCAGGTTATCACCTTCCCAAGGTAAAACTTGCTCCTTTTTAACAATATATGTGTGTGTGTGTGTGTGTGTGTGTGTGAGAGAGAGAGAGAGAGAGAGAGAGAGAGAGAGAGTAATGTGTATGTGTTTAATAACATGATTAAATATGCAGTCGATAAACACCTTCCATACACCACACATGCGTACATGCATACGTTATATATGTATACATGCACATGCACACACAGGCACACATGTAGGAGTATATATAGCACATACGTACACAATTACCTTGGAAATGATGTTGGGTTCAAGTTGTCCTTACCAGGTGCGGCATCTAACCTGGGAATAATGACGAACACATATATACTGTTTGTCCTTATCAAGTGCGGCATCTAACGTGGAATATGACGAACACATATATATTGTTTATGTTTGTTTAGCGCTTTGCGTTTGGCTATGGAGTACCTAATCTTTTGCTTACCTTGCTTCTTAATTGGGATTGTTCTGTATATCATATGGCCTACATGGAAGTTAAGGCATATTCCCGCTCTTCCTTCAGTCTGGGGAATTGGTCATCTCCATTTAATGGAAAAGCATCAGGGAAACACTTTTCTTAACTTGCACAACAGCTTGGTCCTGTTTATAGGTACTCTCTCTCTCTCTCTCTCTCTCTCTCTCTCTCTCACACACACACACACACCATCTAGAAAAAAGATTAATATATATGTGTGTACTTATTTGCAGATTCCAAATGGGAAGACAGCCAATAGTTTTTGTTGCAACTGCAGAATTGTGTCAGGAATTGGGAATTAAGAAGTTCAAATATACAAGTAATCGAAGTTTACCACCATATGTACGCGAAAATCACGTTATGCGTAAAGGACTAACTTTCTCAAGGTATTTAACATAAGTGCGTGCGTGCGTGTGTACCAATGATTATTAAACTTGAATTAATAATGTTTTGCAGAGATTCAAGGTGGTCATCACTGAGAAGCCTTCTCCAGCCAATATTTCATCCAGATAGGCTATCAAATTATGCCCCCTTAATGCAGAACACTATACGTAAGCTTATAGAGATCCTTGAGAAGAAGTCAGAAGTGAATATCACTAAACTACTCCACCAAATGAACCTCACAGTTATTGGCGAAACGGCATTTGGCAATAACTTCTCAGCATTAGAAGGTGTGTGTGCGCGCGCGCGCGCGTGTGTGTGTGTAATGTTGTACATATGATGTTCTTAGATAACGAGGACTCGGGACTTGTGGATGCAATTAGTTCATCAGTGCGGGCATTGAGGTTATACTCACCACCATTAAGTACGATATTTGGGATATTCTTTCCAATACTACAGCATCCTGTAAGTGAGATACTCAGGAAGATACCTGGAACAGGTGAGTGGAAAACTGATGCTAGTATGAAGAGGATCTTAATATTAGCACAAGAGTTGCTTAATAAAAGGCAGAAAGAAATTGGATTAGATTTGAATACAAACAGAAACGATGTGATTTCTATATTGTTGAAGGCCAGGGAGAAAAACAAGGATGTTCAGCAGTTTATTACAGATGAAGACATCATAGCACTTGCTTATGAGTTCATACTGGCAGGTAAGTGTACGCATGTGTGCGTGCATGCGTAGATAACACATACGCACACAATGTATACTAGCAGGTACGGATACATGTGCGAACACTACCGCAATGGTGTTATATCATATTGCTGGGCACCCACACGTGGAAGAGAAACTACTGCGTGAGATTGATAGTCTCGCACCGATTGGCTGCAAACTGCTTAGCGAAGATATTGATAAGTTCACTTATCTTGATCAAGTAATCAATCTACTAGAAAGTCTTAATAAGAATGAATGTTTAAACTTGTTCTACAGGTGATTAAAGAGTCCATGAGAGTGTTCATGATTTCTCCCATTACCGCTCGTGAAGCATCAGAAGACATTCAACTGGGAGGTTATCATCTTCCTAAGGTGCGGTATATGTATATCTAACATGAAATATGTGCATATTTCCACACACACGATGTTGTTTATGGCAGGGAACGTGGGTATGGATGGCTTATATAGGACCGAGTGAAGATCCAGTTAACTTTAAGCAACCACAGTTGTTTAATCCAGAAAGGTTTGATATAGAGTGTGAAGAGAATAAGAAGCGACACCCATTTGCTTCAACACCATTCGGACTGGGACCGAGAATGTGCCCAGGATTAAGATATGCAAAACTGGAGATCAAATTGGCAATTATACATTATATCAACACTTCACATTTGAGCATTCTCCCTTAATGGAGAAACCTCTTGCCATTAAGCTTGGTATGACTGCTGCTCCTAAACACGGCATTAAGCTCCGCGTTCATAAACGCTCAAGAACTCAAGGTGTGTGCGCGTGTGCGTGTGTGTGTGTTACATGTGTGTATGAATCCTTTTCAGATATGGAAGTTGGAGCTTAGCTTGGAGTTAAAGATCTAAATGAGCTATATATTATACCAAAAGAAAGGTAATGACTAATGTCCAAGGTTTAGGGTTTAAGACAGTCTACACACATACATACACATAAGCACGTAGATATGCACACAATGTTGCTTGGAGTAAATGAGCTATATATTATTACCAAAGGAAAGCATGCTAAACTTAAGGTTTGGGGTTTAAGACACTCTGGCTCTATCCACACACGTACATACAAATTTGTACACATCATACATAGATATACACACAATATATATGCATGCAAATAAAACAGAATATTGATAGAAGAATGTCCCTAGAAATACACATCTGAACTCCTTAAAAATACATAGTTCTCTTTCATAATTTTTTGTGTTCTTCCCATGCCTCCTGCTTCGCTTGGTATGTTAGGCACCAACACATACAATACAATACTAGAGACCCTTTCAGAACCACCTGACCACTCCGAGCTGCCTCTAGTTCCCACAAATTGCTCCCCATAGGCTTCTCCACACAGATTTATATAAAGATCTCTTCCTTTCTCTCATAAGTTATTCATGGGGATAGTATAAACTTATTCAACTAGTCTTGTATCCTTTAACCTTCTTGTATATCCACAAAGAATCTACTTGAGTCACATTCCTTATAAGTACTCTCTTTAACTGACTAACATAAACACTGCTGCACCCTCACTCATTCTAGTAGCTGCAGTTATATACCACCTTACCAATATACTTCAAAATCTCATAAGGACTTAAGTATCTAGAAGATAACTATTGTGTCCATGTCGTAAGACAACAATAGTGTTAAAGTTTTAACATAATAACATTTGATAACACACGATTGTTAAATAGCCATTTGACATTAATATTACGTGTGAACAATGTTAAGTTTTTTAAAAATAACTTAAAAGTTTAATTTAGATGCTTAAGTTAGATATAAAATTTAAGGTCATGCTCTAAATTCTTTATAGTGACTACCTTTACTTGGAGATGGCTAAGTGGCTCCATGTGTGGCTTTTTATATGGCTTTGGATTTATCAATAACTTATTGTTTAGGTTTTTAAATGTATATTTATTACTTGGTTTTTTTCTATGGCTTTTGGAATGGGTACTAGTGCAACTTTGCATGCTAAACTTATTGTATGTCCAAGGTTTAGGGTTTAATAACATGTACATACAGCTTTGTAAAGCATGTAGATATACACACAATACAATACACATGTTGCCTAGAGTTAAAAGATGTAAATGAGCTCTATATTATTGCCAAAGGAAGCATGCTGAATTTAAGGTTTAGGATTTAAGACAATCTTGCACACACATATATACAACTTAGTACATGCACATAAATATACACACAATATAATACACATGTTGCTTGGAGTTAAAAGATGTAAATGAGCTATTTATTATTATTAAATAAACTTAAGGTTTAGGGTTTAAGACAATCACAACTTTGTACATACACATAAGCATGTAGATATACACACAACAAATACACATGTTGTGGGAGAGTCGTTCTAAAAAGGGCATTATGCATTTGCGTACAATTATCCATACAATTTTGTTGAATGTTATAAAAATAGAAAGTAAAATCTAAAATAACCCATATAGAATGTTATTTTTGAAGCCTAATGGCTTGTTCTTGGCCCAAAGGATATGTTTATGTATATAAATATCTATTATATATTTATATTATAGTGGTAAGGATATTTTAAATCAAGCTTCATACAAGTGTATGTGTTTTACAAAAATAAAAGAGAATGATTACATATAATTATTCTTAAATAAAATAAAATAAGTTTTGCTTTATCCTATTGTTCAAATAATTATTTATGTTCTAAATCAAACACAATAGATGTACCTATTCGAAGCCCATTTAACTTTATGAAATTAATTGATTATCCTCTATGAAATTCATTTTTGACTTCATAAAATTAATTAATCATTCTCAACACCAAGAATGTGAGATGTAACATTATATATTCAAATTAATATCTCATCCTCAACACTAAGGATGGAGCATGATCATAAAAAGCAATAAGTTTGCACTTCTATGGGGTTATGCATTATCATTAGTGCTAAGGATTGGGCAAAACTCACAATCTTTTAATCATGTCATCTTCAATGATAAAAATGGAGTAAAACTTATAAAAATCTGAGGTCATGTACCATCTTGGTGCTAAGGATGAGACATACACATTATGGAGTAGAACTTATAACCTTATGGGACAAAACTTATAACTTTATGGAGCTATACAACATTCCCAATACCAAAAATGGTACATAGACCCAAAGAATTACGACATTACGAAGGCGACAAGTTTCATTTCTTTTTAGGAAGAAACCTTTTGGGGTCATGCATCATCCTTCCCAAGACAATGCATAACATCAAAAGGCTAGCTTTTCAACGTATAGTAATAACCTTGCCTTACAAATTTAATTACTTTTCAATATATAATAATCTTACCCTAAAAAAATTAAATTCACAACCTTCTAATTCGTTTTAATATAGTATTGACTTTGCCTTAGTGAGATTTTTAACTTTTAACTTTTTGGAGCCATGCATTGTTCTAGGCACAAAGGACAATGCATGGCCTCAAAAAATTACAAATTTAATTCGTTATTAAAGTATTATATTAATCTTGTTTAACAAGGTTGAAAGCAACGTTAATATAATAAATTGATAAGGAAATGAATTGGTAACCTTCTAGACCATGCATCGTCCTAAGTGTCAAATAATGGTGCATGTTATTGAAGGTTGTTAGTTCAAACCTCACTAGGGCGAGGTTGTTAATAATACTGTAACTTGAAAAAGGAATGAAACTCACAATGATAATATATATTTTAAAAGGTTGCAAATTTAATTCCTTATAATTTTAAGGCCATGCACTATATTCGGTGGATGGTTCAAAAAGTTAATTAGTTCAATTCTTTTTATATTAACCTCACTTTAACGAAGTAATGGGTCCAATTTCTTTTAAAATTACAATATAATATTAGCCACATTAGATTTTTAAAACTACAATATAGCGAAGTTCAAACTTGCAACATTTTGGGGCTATGCATTATCCTCTTTGGCACTTAAAAAGTTGTGAGTTCAATTTTTTTTTTTTATGTAAAATATTAATTCCATTTTAATAAAGTTTGAACTCTCAACCTTCTAAGTCATGCACCATTCTAAAACTAATGCATGACCTAAAAGGTTGCAAGTTCAATTCCTTTTTTAATGTACAATATTAATTTTGTCTGAATAAGGTTTAAATTTGTAACTTTTTGGGTCATACACCATCCTCAACGAGGATAATGAATAACTTGAAATATTGAAAGTTCAAATTTTTTTTCAATTCAATTCCCTTTTCAATATATAATATTAGGGGGTCAATCTTAGAAAATGTGCAAAATGAAATCAGCCGTTTTTATATTTCGGTGGATTTGTAAAAATGCACCTCCGGAGGTGCAGATTTTGAAATCCACCAAATTTAATTAAATCTGCTGTTTTTTTTACGTTTTAATGGATTTAAAAAAACACACGTTTAAAGGTGCAGATTTTAAAATCTACCAAATTTGATGGATTTGGTATGAAAAAATTAATGGATTTAGGCATACCTGATTTCATCAAATCCACCTCAAAAAGTTTAAGATTGATCCCCCTCTATTAACATTGCCCTAGATTACTCAATTTTATGGGCTATGCACCATCCTTGACATGGAACGATGCATGGCTTAAAAAGATTAAGAATTAATTCCCTTTCAAGATATAATATTAATAATCCACAAAGTTAAGAACAGTGCATAACCCTTTCATGTTTAAATAGTTTTTTTAACCACCAAATGACACACACACACATATATATGTATACACACACATAAGATTGTATACACACTACTTCAAAAGCTTTTATATACATTCGAGTGTATACACATGAACATGTATACACACACACACAACATATATATATATATGGACATACATATTGCAACACGACTTTAGTTAAGTTAATTCTTTATTGATTAAAGGATCTTTAGAAAATTAAGTAATAAAACATATTTGAATAAATATGTTTCTTTCTTTTATATAAAAGAAACTCTATGGTAACAATAAAGAAGCCATTGAACTATTAGTTATGAATTATTATTAATCATTATTATGCAAGTTTAAGTCTATATTTGTCTTTACTAAAACTTAACCCTTCTCAGTGCTGAGGCCATTTGTGAATTATGTATAAGATTATAATATATATGTGTAACAAGCCATGAACATGTCCTTGACACAAAGAATGGCATTTTTTTTTAATTTCAAAAAACTATACAAAAGGGTACAAATGTTTATATGGAATTGTATAGCAATGCATCAAATTACTCTTCTTGACTTGAAGTTAAAAAATGTAAATGAACTATATATTACTAAAGGAAAGCCTCAGGTTTAGGGTTTTGTACACACATATATCCAACTTTGTACATACAACATATCTATACACACAAATAATACACATGTTGCCTAGAGTTGTAAGATGTAAATGAGCTATATGTGTGTGTAAGATTGAGGGAAATCACATCGAAACTTAAGTCACTTGAATGAGATCACACTAGAATTTAAAATTATGCTAAGTTAAAATTTTGAACTTAAAATTATGACAAAATTTATATTATAATCACATCAAAATGAACTTAAGTTTAACATAAGTCAAACCTAAGTTTTAACAAATAAAATCATGCCTAACTTTAAGTCATATTCGAAGGTGACTTAAAGTTAGGTTAAGTATTATAGTGCACTCTCTAGATGCAAGATTAGGTTAATTGCAACCCAACTTACAAATCTTAGGGATTTCTGATTAGGCTTCACAAATTGTGACTAAAGCTGAACATTTTTCTATATAGCCTTTGTGGATTGTTATGAGGAGATTGATGGTAAGTTTTTAAACACATTAACATTTTAGCATTTCATGCATTTTTTAGAAATAAAAAACACAAGTAGAGAATTGAGGTGAGGAATAACAATAAACACTAGTGTGTATATGAATTAAGTAACTCCAAGCTGAAGCATTTAACACCTCAAGAGAAAAGTTTAAAAGTGCAGTAATTAAATGACAAGTTATAATTAAGAAATTAAATGAGAAAAAGGACAATAACAATACATGTAGCAAGAAATATAACAATATCGATTACAAGGTCTTAAATGATTACTTCACTTGTAGTGATTCAAGTGGATTTAATGACTACCTCAAGATATCCTCACATGAGAGAACATAACATAAATTACCCAATGTTTCTTAAGAGTTGTACAACTTAGTCAAAGGTCACTACGATCGTAAAGTCATTGTTAATGTGAAAGACAATGGACTCGGAAAAGATTATACAAATGAATTTTAATGAAAAAATGAGTTTTGACAATAATGATGATAGAGATTACACATATTGGGACCAAAAACAATAACAAAAGCCTCATCAAGTTACTAGTGGAAGTTCACCTCCAATGCCAAGTGATAAGGTTACATGTTCCACTAGAAGAGCAACAAAGAGAGTCAGGAAATATAGCACTGAAACTTCAAAGCTAGTGCAAGGTCTAATGAGTATTAAGAAGACTTGTGTTGAGGAAAAGCAAAAAAAAAGGGAAGATGATGAGTATAGGTTAGACAAGGAGCTCAAGATGATAAGGGAGAGAATATAGATAAAAGCACAAGCTCAAAAAGATTTTGCTTTAATTTTTATGGCTAGGCTTGCACATATATTCATTAATCTTCAAAAGGGTATATGCATTTCATTTTTATTGCATGCATGTATATATTGTTTTTAATAAATAATTGACAAGTTCTTATGGATCTAGTAGGAATAAAAGAAGTTGGGATGTTGTTCATAGTGGTCCCTATGTTTGGCTTCTACAACAACATTTAGTAGCATCCAAAAGTAAGAATGAGTAGTTTAGGGGTATGCCAAAAAGGGGTAGGTGCCTTAGATAGAAATGAAAGTGAGAAGATGATAAGGATCATGGAATCTTGATGAGGATTAACTTAGTAACAATAAAAAAAACAACATAAATAGTGGGTAAAGCCAAGAAGTAGTTAGTGATATAACACTTTCCTCTTAAAGTACTATGACATTGAAAGGTGAATAGCTTCTGTACGGATAGATTGAGTTTTTTACTTTAATTTTGTAATGCATCTTCAACTAATTATTAATCAAGTTACAACACACACTATAGATATCATGTACATTATTATATTTTTGAATGGCTTACACTTTGTACAAACTGATGCATAGGGTGAGTAATTTGGAGTTGAGTGAAAAGTTTGCCATTGGTATCTCAACAATTTCAAACATTGTGATCAACACTTTGAAGGCAATTATCAAAGTTTTGGATTTCGCTTGTAATATCTAACTGGTGAGGACTACCATGAGCTTATTCGAGACTTTAGGGAGCACATGAAATTCCCAAATGTGGTTGGTATTATTAATTAATTGTACACACATTAAGATAGTTAAGTCATCATGTGAAGGTGATAGCTACTATGATAAGAAACAAAAATCAAGTAAACATCTTTTATGTTTGCTTCGTTATGATGTTAACTTAATAATTTTTTGCAGCATCACTATGCAAGGAATTTGTGATATTCGCAAACAAAAATCATGAGCTTCTTGAAGGACCTAAGTTTAACTTTGGTGAATGAGGCATCATCAAGCTACACTTGCTTAGTGATGCAAGGTACAAGCCTTAAAGGCACATCATGTCATTGTTTATTGAGGCACCAACATCCTCGAGTCTAGTGCAAAAGATAATAAGAAGTTAAATAGCATTCAAGTGAAGATTGAAAAAACATTGAATTTTACAATCTTGGCTATTGTACAAGCTTTTAAGGCTTCCCTCATTACAATGGTGTGTTGTATAGTGTTGACTGATGAGCAACTTGTAGAAAGATCTAGTCAACTTTGTTAAGGTGATTGGGCATGAGCGAGAAGAGAATTATGTTTATCATGTTGTAGAGAATGTTTCAAGTTCACAAGGATCTAGATTGTGTTGAGCTTTGGTGATGTACTTAATAGAATTATCACAAACATAAGTATATTAAGAGTATATAGAAAATGGGAAGGAATAATGTTAAGGCTATTGTTACAATATAGTCGACGTGTTGGTGTGATTGCATCCTCTTTTAACTTAAGATAAAGATAAGATAAGTTTTTAAGTCTAATGTGATGCATCTTAACTATTACTTAGGTTGCACACCAAGTTCATTTACTTATATTAACTTCTAGCATTGTCTTAAACCCTAAACTCTAAGTTTAGCATGTTTTCCTATATAGCTCATTTACATCTTTTAACTCCAGGCAAACATTGTGTGTATATCTGTGTATGTACAAAGTTGTACGTCTGCAAGATTGTCTTAAACCCTAAACCTTGCTTTCCTTCGGTAATAATACATACACATAAGCACGTAGATACACACAATATAATAAACAAAGAATATTGATACAAAAATGTAGAGAATTTTTCTCCAGTTGCCTTAACACCAGTGGTTGCCGGACTTAGAAATATACACATGCCATCCCCCACGTGTCTGAACTCCTTAAAAAGAAACTCATACATTGTTCTCTTTCATAACTCTTTGTGTTCTTCCCATGTCTCCTGTTTCCCCTCGCACACTCCATGTTCCCAATAAATCATGGGATCCAACTATTATCAACAATGATAATTGGATTGAAGGCAATGGTTTAATCGATAGTCCTGGCACGGAATATTGTCTGTCCGATCATGATCACGAGGAGGATTTGTGTAGTTTTAATCCATGTACCACTCCGAAGAGAGTCGTCAATACAGTTCTTTGTCCGAAGGCACCTAAGAAGAGGAAGCAGAAGAACAGGAGAGACAACGGCTCAAGGGGGTTTTTCAACAGTCCTGAGATTGAAGAGTTTCTATTAGACCAGGAGAGAAGGCAGAAGTAATTGTAGTATTTGTATAAATATATTTTGATAGAATTAGTAACGTGATTAGTTAAACATTAGTGTTGAATTGCGATTTATTCGATTTTCAAGTTTGATTCATACTCATCAACAAGCTCCTGTGCGACATTTTCTTTGGGTTCCACGAGTCGTTGTCGGAATCCTCCCATTTTACTAAATACTCAACATGACCCTCCGTGACCCTCTTGTCTAGTATCCTCTCTGCAGCTCCAAATTCCATTCCTTGTTCGTAATCCTTCACCAAATCCTCAGAAATCTCGCTCGCAGGCAACCAAGAATCATCATATCCATCGCACCATCTCACCAAGTACTCAACTTTGTTCCCTGCAATCATCCTCTTGTCAAGTATCTGATCCACAGTGGCGGTCTCAAAACAAGCGTCCTCCAGAACTTTCACAATCTGATCCAACGCGATCCTCCTCGCAAACTGTAACGGGTTTCCCTTAGGAAGCCTAGCAAGCAAGTCCTGTGCAAGCTTCAAGGAGCTCCTCCCTTTGTCATCCTGCAGTTCCGGATCCGCACCGAACTCTAGAAGCGCCCTCACAACATTCAAATGCACGTAACCTGCAGCAATATGGAGAGCAGAAAAGCCGTCCTTGTCCCGCCAGTTGACATCGGTCCCCGCCTCGACTAACATTCTTACACACTCGTCCGACCCAAGCCCCGCTGCAAAGATCAGAGCCGTCCGTTCATTCTCATCAATCGCATCAACGTCTCTCCCTTCGTCTTCAAGTAGCTTCGACAGCGTCTCCGTCTCTGCCTTTCTCGCTGCCTGCCACCACGGTGTGATGTAATCCGACAAGACATCACTTGCTATATTCTCCGGTGGCTCCCATGTATTGGGATGCTCATCTTTCCACTCTATCAAGTATTGCATCTCTCGCTCGACCACTCTGCTGCCCACAATCCTGTTTACCTCTCCGAAATCTTCATGTGGGACAATGGTGTCTCGAAATTCCTGCTTCTCGACCTGTGTGCAGCCGATTCTTCCTTTGACATATCGGAAATGTACCATGCTTTGTCTCTTGTGTAAGTGTAATCTACATCCTGATACATATCGAATTGCATCAATCTGTGCCAGATTTCTATGTGAACATACCAGGCCTATGCAAGAAATCATCCTCTGTGACCCCCCTCACTCACCATACCCCTTCACTGACTCCCCTCAGAAGCCATACCTGCTCAAAACCATCGCCATGCTGTGGATAATGTACTCAGATGCATGCCACGTGTCAACCCTTCACGGCCACGTGGCACAAGGGTTGCCACGTCATCAGTGGTTTTAATGTTAGGGTTTGTGGTGATGTGTCTGGAATCCGAATATACTGAAATAATATTTTTTTCACACACGAAGGTAAATACTTTTAATTTTTTTTAATAAATATTTTTAATTTTTTTTTTAATAAATATTTTTAATCATACATAGATACCTTGTAGAACAAACTGACATATCCTCAATCTCAATCCTTTGATACAGTTACTAGTCCATATCACTTCATTGTTCACCGAGGAGCTTGATGGCTATGGTGTCCGTTAGCAACTGCAGCATTCAAGGAGGTGGGCGAGCCGGAACTCTTGGGACTAGCAGCTCCATTGCTCCCATCAATCCGTCTTTGCAGATTACGAATCTCCCTGCGGAGCTGCAGAACCTCCGCTGAAACATCTGTTGCCTTCACTTCCTGCCTGAGTTTGTTAACTTCCTGCTCGAGGCTCTTAATCCTGCAGTCTTGCTCTCTTAGCGTCGTAATCAAGGATCCGATATCCACTCCCTCAAATCCTTGCGCAATCGAAACCGCCTGCACCAAATCTCGCACACGCAACGTTGCCAGAAGTACGTGCTTACCTTCTCAAGAAGAACGAGTCGCTGACACTGACTTTCGGTGGAGTTGTCGAGCTTCCGAAGAAAATGCAAGATACTGACAAGATGTGAACCCGTCTCCTGCTCACAGTGACGTTGGATCTCCCCCTGCGGGATCATTCTGGTGCATCCTACAGGAGAAAACGGGCAATTCACAGGTCGCATCATGCATATGGACTTGCAGTGCATATCCATCTCCCCCCGCATCACCGTAGCTCGGCAGTGCTGTATGCATGGAACCATCTTAAACAAACAGATTGCATCGTGCTCTGCAGATCTGGCAGATGAGAATACTGCATCGCATCCCTGGCTTGAGCAGTCAACCGGCCTCAATCTGCACTTCACTTTGTGCTGCATCAGATCTTCATTAGTCTCGAATCTCTCCTCGCAGTAGGCTCTTTTACAAGATCCATCGACTGTCCGAAGAAGAATTCTAGCTAAGAAATCTCGCCTCCCCACTGACCATACTGCAGACCTCTCAAACTCCGCCACTGCTTCATCGATCTTACTAACTTCATCCCCGGAGAGAAGGAACTTACTAGACACCCTCCGAAACAAACTCTTTCTAGATTTGATGAAATTCTCTAGAAATCCCTCAATCAGAGTGACTGGATCGTCTTCATTCGACAAACACCTGATGTTGAACTCCTCGATACTCTGAACGAGTTCCTGCCGGATGCTGTCCGACACAGATTTGGGGCTGCTGAACAGGCCTCCTCGTGACTGCTCCACACAGGCAGTGGCAAGTGTCAGAATTAAAGCTCTGGACACGTGCTGTACCTTCTCCACGTCGTAGTATCCGCATTCTAAACTAGATTTCTGAACAACACCATCGCTGTTTAGGTGTTTTACAGATTCAAATCCTGAAAACGAGGACGATGATGAATTTCTTCGTATACCCATGAGAACCATCAAAGAGAATACATTGAACAAGGAAATGGGCCCATATCCATGGATATAAGAAAAGGGGAAAGGTGGGAAAACAGTACCTTTTAACTTTAATTATTTTTGTATTATTTTTTTGCCACCCCATCTTTTCTTACATCTCTTTCACAGCGTGGTGTAAAAGAGGACCATCAGATGGATGGTCGGCTAGCTGACGTATGCCTGTGTGTACATGTACGTGTGTGTGTGTGTGTGTGTTTTGTGAGTGTTGGGAGCATCTTACACGTGGAGGGGCTTATATATTAGGATTGTGTAAATTGACAGTGAACCATCAATTGATATTGACATCAAACAGCAGATTCTATTGAGGTCACACAATTAATTTTGAAATATTCTTCATTCTATTCAAAGTAGAGTTTAACTTGCTATTGAGTTTGTACATGTTTGAACAATGACTGAGTATAATATATATATATATTCATTCTCAAGTGTTTTCATCTGTGTGTTGAAAACTGTTTATATTTTTATATAATACACTAGCTCGTCTAATGCTGACGCAGAATTCCATACTCTTCAACAGTGGGATAGATGTAAGGTCTAGATTGTCTGTGTGTGTGTGTGTGTGTGTGTGAGTGAGAGAGAGAGAGAGAGAGAGAGAGAGAGAGAGAGAGAGTTCTTGACTAAACCTGACATAAGTGTTAAAGACAAATGGTATCTAAATGCATACTAAACACATGATTTGTGTTATTATTAATAAAACGATGAGCCACGTTCTTGCAGAACGTGTATCAAACACATTTAGGTGTGTGTGCGTGTGTGTGTGAGTGCACGGCAACATGTGCTCGTCGGGAGTATACTAATACTCAGGACTCTTTACTGTGAGAGAGAGAGAGAGAGTACAGTGGAGGAATGAAAGTGAACTCTGACATTACACAAATTAAACATGCACACAACCTGTGAATGCCTTATAGGAAAGACTGATGAATAATATAAGGACTTGAAACACACACACGTACACACAGAGTAGACGTTATAATTTATGGCGTGTGTGTGTGTGTGTGTGTGTGTAAGACATGTTATATCATGTCTAGTAAAATATAAGTATCTTTTGACATATCCCGTGAGAGCCTCCCGTGAGATAAAATAAAAATAAAGGAGCCAGCTCTCGTGTATGACATGTCGGGAAGAATAAATGTATCTTTGTGCTTTACCTACGTGTACATGTGCGTGCGTGTGTGTGTGTTCGTGCAAGTTATTTATATGTATAATATATTACTTACGTTATAAATACTCTCGTGCATTATTTAGTTTGTATATGGAAAGATGAAGTGTATGAATTATTCAGCTGTACAAGCACTCATGAGAAAAAGCTGCATTTCAGAAAAGGACAAATTATATATTAATTATAATTCATTTAAATTCCTCATATGCATATCTCATGTTCACAATCTGTTTAGAAAGTATGGAGAAAACGGTGTTCTTCCTTTTGTTTGTCATGTTTGCATCATCTCTTGGAGCGGGTATATCTTTAGCTCACACACACACACACACACACACACACACACACATGCAAACTTAGAGGCAAACTCGTGTGAAACTCATTTTGCAGTGCTAGAGTATTCATATACAGGTGTAAGAGGCCCTCTTCACTGGGGAGAAATAAAACCAGAATGGAGAGAATGCAGAGAGGGAAAGTCTCAATCTCCGGTTGCTATTAGAAGTAAACATGCAATTGAAAACAGCACTTTGGGAAGTCTCCATGCGAAATATCACCAAACTGTATGCTCAATCTCCTCTTCCAGATACATTTTCAAGGTGTGTGTGTGTGTGTGTGTGTAAGTTCTACTGAGTAGCTCCTTTAAGAAAACAGCAGGTTAATTCACTGATTTTCATTATATACAAATTACATTTTAATAATATATAACTGTGTGTTTATCTACGAGTTTCACACACACACACACACACACACGCTGTCTCACAGGTCTTTGTCTCTGGTGCACAATGTACTCTACCTGTAAACCACGAAACGTATACACTGAGTGATTTCCATTTTCATGTTCCAAGCGAGCACACCATCGATGGAGTCCGGTATATCCACTAATACCATATTAATTAACTTAAATAATTATTTAATTTCAATTAAAATAATTAATTTTACAGTTTTCCTTTGGAGCTTCACATGGTTCACAGACATTCATCACATATTGCTGTTGTTTCCAAACTTTTCAGGCTTGGCAAACGAGATGAACTTCTCCATCGGGTCAGTTCTCTCTCTCTCTCTCTCTCTCTCTCTCTCTCTATATATATATATATATATGTATATGTATCTAAATTTTCATATAGGAAAACTTAATTTTAAATAATTTTTCAAACATTTATATTCTACATATGTTAATGCCCCAAAATATGTAAATATCAATTAAATATGATTAAATCATGATTAAGCAGATAATTAAATCAAGGGGGCAGAATGCAACACTCATGCTATCTGATCTCATAAGTTTGCGTGGAGGCTACTACAGATATGGAGGCTCACTTACGACTCCCCCCTGTACTGAGGGTATCATCTGGACAATATTAAAGAAGGTAATAGCACGCGCGCACGCACACACGCACACACAACAAGTTTCTAATTAAGTGAAACATCTATAGGCAGGAACAATTTCACCTAGCCAGATCAAAGCTGTAGTTGCTTTCTTACAGGCAAGCTCTCTCTCTCTCTCTCTCTCTCTCTCTCTCTCTCTCTCTCTCTCTCTCTCTCACACACACACACACACACACACACACGTGTATAATTAAGGTTTAACAGGGACGAAATGCAAGGCCATTACAGAAAATCAACAATAGAGTTATCTACAAGCACTGAATGAGAAGATAAGTTTTAAGTCTCAAATAAAACTATCACTTCAACACAAAGTATATTCTAGCATCAGTGGAATAAAATGACTCTGTAATATGTGCGGTTCTTCATTGAACCTCACATCTCAACCATAAGTACATATAGCATCACCATCGGTTTTTAGTTCGTTTATGAAAAAATATTCACATTACATACATATACAGATTATCTATACAGATGCATATATGTAAAGTTCTACAATATTGCTTAAACATCTTTATATACACAGGTGATTGTATCATCATAGAACTTGCTTAACAAAAAAGAGTTTAAAACTTACTTAAACCTTCATTAAGCTGCTGGTCCTTTGGTCTTTGGAGGCGTAAAAGTCCCAGCTGCAAAGAGTAAATTCCTCCTTGAAAACTATAAAACAAGTTAGCACAGACGCACACATGCACACGCACACACACATAATATGCATGTGTATATCTCTTACCCTCAGAGTGTAAATTGGAGTTGATTTTGTTGGCAATGTCTTCAAAAGCCGCAGTCTCCTATTCCTGTATATTGATATGCATCTGAGAAAGAGAGAGAGGGAGAGGGAGAGGGAGAGGGGAGGGAGGGAGAAAGAGAGTACTTGTCCGAAATAGCTTTAGTGCTTCCAGTAACATCCCACAACCTTAATGTATTGTCAGCCGAACCCGACGCCAATATGGACCCCTCTCCGCTGCTCAGAGCAAGAGTAAGAACCAATCTGTGTGTACTCTCTCTCTCTCTCTCTCTCTCTCTCTCTCTCTCTCTCTCTCTCTCTCTCTCTCTCTATATATATATATATATATAGTTCCGTTCCAAATATTAGTTCATTTATTACCCGCATATATATGCATGTACGTATGATTACCCCTACACACACACACACACCTGAATGCGAGGCTCCAAACGCATCCAGTGTGGCCCATCAAGGGACTCACACATCGCTCGCTGTCCAAGTCCCACATCATGATAGCACCCTCCTCGTCTCCGGATGCCATGAAACGGCCATCAGGAGACATAGCCAGAGAAACAATCATAGCCCTGTGACCTGTGAACACACGCACGCACCCCCGTTTGCACTTCCCACAAACGGACTGTCTTATCACTCGAGCCCGTTGCTATGTAGTTGCAGTTGACATGCCATTGTACACACTATAAAAAACACCGTGTTATTCTTCCTGTTGCTTGCTGCTCTCCAGACGCCTGTGTGTGTGTGTGTGTGACATACATTCTGTATATAAAAGAGACTTACATCAACGTCGGAGAGATGACCGGCCATTATCCTTAGTGGCTGTAGTCTATCTGTGCACCAGATCCTAGCCGTCCGATCGTATGAAGCACTTGCAAAGTAGTGACCAACCGGGCTAAACTGCAAAAGTAAAGCCATGGTGAGAATATATGTACACACATAATCACATCAATATATACACATAAACATACGCATATACCTGAACATCCCACACAGGATAGTTGTGCCCTTTATAACACGCTATATTCGTCTTGAGCTTCACGCTCCACAGCCGAACTTAAAAAACACAGATTAGTCTGCATAGAAGCATTTTATTTACACACACACACACACGCACACATCAACATAAAGAATACATATACACGTGTGTGATATTCCTTAAACTTACTCGTGCAATCCTCGGAAGCTGATAAGAAGGATTCACCATCTGGGCTGAAGTCAACTCCGTAAACAGGGCCTGCGTGTCCAACAAATCTTGTGTACGTCGAACTCCTTCCCTCATACTGACCTTTGCCTACAGCCCAACATATCAAATCTCTCTCCAGACACACAGATACATACACACCCACGTAGATACATATGCGTGTAATTATCAATCATACCAGTATCCGAGTACATCGAAGGTTCACCCATCTTCACCATGTCCCACATCTGAAAAGCAAAACGTGAGGCGTGCGTGTATGTTCGTGAGACTAAGTCACTCTGTACACAAATCTATCTCATGCAAACAATCACATACCTTAATAGTCGAGTCAGAAAAGCCTCCCGCTAAGTATGCACCATCAGCAGATACGGACGCACAGTTGAGGCTGCATAAATGTTGAACTTACAATTTTTGTAAATGAGATAAATAATACGGATACGCATCTAGATAGATAATAGACAAAGTAGCACACAAATGAACAAATAGAGGTAGATACATATATCCGAACCTGTTGTTCGTGTTCAGAAACGTGTAGCAGCTGACAGAGGGAAGGGAAGTGCTTCCAAGTTTAACCCGGTTGCGTATGTCGTCCAAAACACTAGATTCGAAATCCTCAAACCTAGCAAATTATATTAAATGCATTTGTATATTGTCGGAAATGTAACTAGTACTAGTAATACATTTTGCGTATATACACATGTATAACTTACATCAACGGCATGGTCAGCTCTGGCTTCACACGAGGAGCAGTTCTAGTAGGAGCCAAGTCAGGTTTTGACCCTCTTCCTCGCTTGGACTTCTTACCAACCTTTCCCTCTGCAGCTCGTTTCTTCACAACCAACAAGAAGATTACAGACGCACACACATACACACAAGCAAACGAGCAAACGTTTAATACGTATGCATTTTACTTTTCATGTATATCATCCATACATACAAACACATGTTTGTATGTGTGTGCGTGTGTAGAAAGAGATGAAAAAGGATTTACCTTAGCTTCTTCAGTTTCTAAATCAACTTTCTCGGACTCTTGTGCAGCCAATTCCTTCTCATGTTTATCCTCTAAAGAGTCTTCAAGGATCTGAAATACACAGTTTCAGCACAGACTGAAAGCGCTGGTTATATATTACCTACCTACCTATACACACACACACAAACACGTACACATGTGTTTGTTTGTAGCTGAGTACAGATTTGTATATAGATATGTATGTGTACATGTGTTAATAGCTGAGTACATACCCCCCAATGGATCTCTGTCTCATTAGTCGACTCAACAGCGGCTTGAACTTTAGATGAAGGGTTCTCCTCGTCTTCGTCGACTAGCGCAGATGGTTGGCCCGGAAGCACTAGAATACAAAATGTGTCTATGTGAAAAAAGAATACCCCAAGGTAAGTGTGTTACCTTTAATATTCAGGTGTGAGTTTACGATCCCAAGCATCAAAAACAATTCGTTGCCTTGTAGAAACTGCAAAAGAAGCTCGAAGGAATACTGCGATAACACTACAGATTAGACGATTCCTCTGTGTGTGTGTTAAGGCCAACCTGGCACATCTTTATGTTTACTTTACTCTCCCGGAATGAGCAAGCGATTTCATTCTCCTGAAGAACAAGCTAGTTTAGGACAAATATCTGAACATGGCAATACGTGCAAGTTAGACAGAACCTGAAGGTGCTGCGATGTGATAACTCCTTCCAGCTTCTGTAAGTCTCTCAAATGCTGAGGTTCATGATCAGCTCTAAAGCTTTGGAAAAAGTCCCGAGCTGTAAAAGACACCGTTAATATATATAATTGTTCACAGCACACATAGACACTCACATATGTACATGTATATAACGTATCTACAAAAATGTATACAACTAAGTTACCTTCCTGTGCGAAACCCTTCTGTATCAAATCCATGTAACAGTGGACGAACACTGGGTAAAGAATCCGAAGTAGCTCGCTCTATACAAACAGAAGGTTAGCAAATCCCCCTTCCCCTCTCACATACAGACAGACACGCACGCACAAGTAAGATGTTCTAGTTAGTTATCCGATGCAAACTAGTCATTAGCATTTGGGTTTTGAACAATATAGTCAATCAATCAACCTGAATGCATATATATAGATAGATAGATAGATAGATAGGTAGGTAGGTACATAGATACATACATACATTTTTCAGTAACTGGGTACATCACATACACACAAACGTCACACACATACGAACCTTGTAGAGATCCAGAGAAGAATACATCCAGTTCCTGAACTTGTTATAAACATCCTTGTACCGTGCCGGATCATTATCCGACCTAAACAGATATGGACATGTTAACATATATACATACGGGCACAAAGGTGACATGGAATACGGGATAAACAGTGCCATTGGTTTCTCCCACATTCCACACACACACACTATAACAGATATACATACATACACAGAGGATTAAGGGGAATATGGCGAAGCCAATGACACTGTTTATGTACGCATATACATTGGAATTTCTAACAAGTATATTAGAATACCTGGAAATTATCCCAACAGGATATATACATTCCAGGTATCACAACATTTTTTGAAACATACCTGGAGAAATTGCTGATGTGAGTAATCGGCGCAGTGTCTGCCGCGTCTCGATTGCGCTCCCGCTCCTGCAGCAAGGCGATCTCTGTTGATCTGTAGCCTTTCCTCTTCAGATAGTCGAGCACAACCTGCTCTGTTTGACCGTCGTCCATAGCTAGGAAGAACCCTAAATCTTAGGGCAACTTATATATATTCAAATTTAATTGAGTTTTAATAAATAGTCTTCTTACAATAATAATAAATAACAAATAAATTTTTACATGGTATACCATATTTTATTTACAATAATTGTATTGCTTGAACTTAATAAATCATGACTTTAACTTCAAATAAATCATTTATAAAGCTTCTTCACAAAAAATAAAATTATATTTTTGATTAAACAAAATTAAACAAACTTTAACAAAAATTTGATGCATGTGGTTCCGCGAGATATTCGAATATGCTTGTGTCGGTATCTAGCCAAGCTCAACACACACACACACTACGGAGTCCGTCTAACATTCATTCATTATGCTTCTCTATTCTTATCTCCCCCCTACACACACCCACGCGATGTGCGTGTGTGGAGTCTGTTACCTTTAGGAGTATCATATCTTACTGACACTTGCAAAAGATTAACAAACAAAAACTATATTCTTTCATACCACTAGTAGTGCTTAACAACTTTAACAGTAGGTCGGAAAGGGCCTACACTTAAAGTTCTTAAATGCACTAGTACATACCTCACTTGACGTGACTATGTAGAATGCTCTTTCTTCTTATGGTGCTTCTTTTCGCTGTCTTTCCTATCTCTTTTCTTCCTTTTCTTCTCCTTTTTTAAGCTTGCAATAAGAGACTTCGCTTCCTCCACAGTCGTCACACTATCCGGCAACGTACTCCGTTTCCGATTCTCCAATATATCCGTCGGAACATCCTTCTTAACCGGAATATCCTCTTGCACTTGCACCTCATCCGGAAGTAGATCGTATACTTTATCCATACTTGCATAACACTCGGATCTCAAGTGCCCGTGTCCTCCACAGCGTGTACACTCCACGTTGTATACGGCATCCAACTCAACCTAAGTGAACAAAAGCATTCAGTGCACATATATGTGTGTGTCTCTCTCTCTGTTTAGCGCTTAGTAACAGATGCCCATACTTGACGTTGTGTGTGACTTACCTTTTGACGAGGTGGTCGAAAAGGTCTATCGGGCAAATCAACATGGAGATTGTTGGGATCCAAATCTCTACCATTAGTTTGCGAAACAGCCTTCATAGAGCATCCAATCTTCACATTTCCATCATCCTCCCGCTTTACAGAGATGATCTTCACCCACATCCTCACCTTGATCAACAATCGCAGACAAAGCCTGTATTTTCACTTGATCCGAGTCCTCACGGTGTGTAACCTCCGTGTTGCTCACTTGCGAGAGATGAACAAGCCCGTGTGCTCTGTACCCATCCAAACGTACAAATATCCCAAATGGCTTTATCGAGTGCACCTTGCCTTTGCATATCGAGTACAGCTCCGGCACCTCCTTTTCTTCTCTACCTGTTTCTCGTCTGTGTTCATCCCGGCCATGCCTATGACCTCCATTTCTTACTCCTTCATCTCGGCCATATCTATCGCCATCTCCATTTCTCTCTCTTTCTCTTCTGTGTTCATCTCGTCCATGCCTGAAATTTCTTCCTCCTTCCTCATCCCGGCCATGTCTATCTCTATCTTCTCTTATACTATCTACACGTCTATCAGATCTACCATGACCTTCTCCATATCCATACCTGGCATCTCTATCGCTGCGCGAGCGCCTAGAATCATACCTCGAATCGCCGCCATGCCGCTCCTCCATAACCAAGAACCCTAAAACAGATGTAGGGCGATTAAGGGCAAATGTGCACAAAGTAAGGGCAATTAAAGGTGTTATTTCGTTGAGAGCCAGCTCAGCAGGAATATGCCTTGAAATGGGCGGGAAACAACCGTATACTGTTGGAAGCGATAATCACGAGACCGTACACGTTTTTCGATTTAGTTTAGTTTAAATGGAGCCATAAACACGGAGAATATACCGAATCGCGCGGAGCGAGGAATCCGTCGTACATTTTGAATGATACGCATGCATCGTGCGTAAAGGATCCGATCCGCACATGGCAACAACCCCTAATCTTTTCCGTACACCCAGGTTCATTCCCTTCCGTACGGGGGATATCCGCTGAGAATATGACGACACATTTTCGCTTTCAACAACAGTGATTCGAAAAAATTTGCCACTCTGTTCAATCATGTGTAAAAAGATTCGTATTTGAAATTAATTATAGTTTTTAACAAAATGTACAAAAGATGAATATCATATCACACAAAAAGAATTGTTAGTAGAGAAATGAAGACCCCCCTGTATATATATACGAGAATCCGAGAAGATACTGTCCGAGTTCACCTCGGCTAACCGGAAGTTGGTTGAAGGGGGGAAAAGATGTCCGAATCGTCCGGGACGAAGAAAAAATCCTTTCTGGGTGCCCTGTTCTGGAGCTTCGGAAGAGGCTTATGGGGAGGCATGGGAGGCCAATTTGGCCGCGGAATTTGGTGCTCAATTCCCTTCGGAGTCGTGCAGTCCCCGGAATCATCCGAAGAACAGTCAAGCTCTTCCTGTGATGCGATGTTTATGCGTAGAACAGGAACAGGATCTGGCTGCGTCATGGTGACAAAGTATGCAAAGATTTCTTGAGAATTATGTAGAATTGGCTCAGAAAACCGTGAATTTCTTCAAAGATGGCCCGAAAAACAAATAATTTGCTGAATTTCTTCAAGAATGCCTCGTCCAAGTGAGAGCTTCCGAAATTCTCAAAGATAAGGAGAGAATTGTGGGAAATGGAGAGAAAAGGCGTGGATTTGAGGGAATTTCTACAAAGAATGGGAGAGAAGGAGCTCACTTGGACGTAGATCCGAGGGTGGAGGACTGATCTTGAGAGACGGCGTTCGAAAAACACAAAAAACACAAAAACACACACACAAGTGTCGGAGATTGCCCGTCTGCCCGTCTGCCCGTCTGCCCGTATTTATCTCGTGGTTTAGCTTAAATAAACCGCCGGGCAGCCCCTTCTAACCGACGGGCAGCTGTCTTCTTTATCATCTACCGTTGACTGGGGACAGTATCTGTTCCCCTAAAATAGCGGGCTGCGTGTTTAACTCTAAACTAGTCCGCATTCGGCGGCGGTAGACAGACAGTATATTCCTTATCCACGTCAATAATCCACTACGGTTAAACTAATAAGTTAAAACGAATATCCTTCACTTTTGTCTCCACATATTCTGTTCAATTTTAAGGAATATTCCTGGATTGAAGATATAATAATTAAATAATATTAATGAATCTCCGTACATACAAACATATAATCCTTCCGTTCATTTAATACCATTAGAGGGAAGGGAGACCTCTCAAATTATATATATATATATATATATATATAATATAAGAGAGAGAGAGAGACGTGCAAACACACGTACTACAGTATTCTCTATGTTAAATATTACAAAACCAATTAATCTAACTCTTAAGCTTGTATGCCGAATTGAGCTTTCACGAGGACAGAATATGCACCGTTCTGACTACATAGAGCTTTCAACTGCAAGAAATCGTCGGCTCTCCCTTCTACAACAAAAACGATGTGTGTGTGTTTGTGTGTGTGTGTGTTGTGTTTAAATACAATTAACTGAGTAATTTCAAATGAAAAAGTATGTTAAATGCACTGTACGGATTGTATGGAGTATTAGTGTACGGATCCATACTAAAGTCTATTCACGTATGGTAGTCGGATATATATGTCCAATTAATAATAATGATAGGGAAATCAAATAAAATGGGGATCAAATTTTATATATATGTGTGTGTATTTTAGAACTAACCTTTAGAGGAGGTGCTCTTCCATGTGATTCCAGCTTGGACACGTCCTTTCGAGGCTACAGACAGTATTGGAGATATAGTATTCCTTCCACACCGCTTCACAGCCTGTAAGCCAATATATTAATGCACCGTGTGTAGCTTGTGTTTACATATATGTATATGTAGCCAATAATATGCATTCTTGGTCTCTCTCTAAGCTACCTGAATCAGCAAGACCAGAGAGAGAGAGAGAGATTTACCTGCACAATAACACGTCTGCCTGAGTACTGGTCGCTAGAGTATCTTGAAAAGAGGGTTAGCTCCTTTCCCAGCCTGTAAAATGGATTCATATCAGCATATGCACACAAGCCAGATTAAATATAAACAAACTTTACATATAGAGACATCCTTAGTCATGGATATATGCGTGTGTGCATGTGTTACTAAATGAATAATTAAACATAATACAGACACGCGCACACACACATGTATATATATATATACACACCACTCGACTATGATATCTGATATCTACAAACAAGTGTGTGGTGGATCTATATGTACATAAGTTATACACATGCACACGCGCCACACACACTCACTTGTGTGAGGATGCAACACCCCAAGAGGGTCTCGTGGATAAGTCAGTAGAAATAACGTTAGACAAAGAATGTCTGTCGTCTTCGGACCTGTCAAAAAAATAAAATAAAATAAAATCATAACAAGGTAAAACATTTTTTAACCATAATATGTTGTAGTAAAAATTACAGTTACACTGCACCCCATCATGCTCTCCAGGGTGATGCGATGTTTGGAGTGGATATTCGTTATTGTTGTGACGGATATTCTTGCGTTGTCCAGTTCACCCAGTTGTATTGAAGGTGAGTGAACCAGCCTTAAACGTAGCTCCACTAAATCTTCACTCGTTCCCTCTACATGAGTATCCAATATTGTCCTCCGCCCAATCTACACAAAGCAAACCAATACACGTCTGTCTATGTGTGAAAACGTATACGTAAATTGGGTGTCAAGAGGAGCCATGCACAAGTCGGAGATATGGATGTCATTGCAAAACTACTCAAGAGATGAAAGTTAAACACGTTGGGGGTAAATATGAATATATTCGTGAACGTAAAACAACAGATATGGTGTTATAATTTTATAATAATGCACACATCACACATATGCCTGCATGTAGAGAACACGTGTGGTTGAAACTGAAACAACAACGGATAACGTGTGAATTGTGGTTTGCTTTATAGATATATGATGTATGATATAAAGTATATTTCTGCGCGCGCGCAACAGAGTCATCTTAATTTGTGTGTATTCTTGTGGCTACACTATTGTTTATATTACGTATTGGTATTTTGATTATTATGCATTTTACTTGTATCAACGTTTTGTGATTTGTCGTAATAAGAATTGAATATTTCAATGTAGAAGCACTTAATATTTCATGTATTTAGTGTTTCTATAGTATGTATGTATGTGTTTCGAATATACGAAATACGTACCGCGTATGAGCCTGAGAGCTTCATAGTCACATTCTCAGCTTCAGAATTAATAACCCTCGCAAACAACCCTGACACACCATTTTCCTCCTCATTTCTTCTAACCGCGCGATTAATCTGCGACTCGAGCCCCTTGGATCGAAGCATAAGCATGGCGCGCTCCACCTTGAGATCCAAAGGCTCCTGCGATCTAATAAATCTAACCGCGCGATCTACCGCAGAAATCCCGTCCTGCTGCGCACGAATGGATCTAGCAGCGCGCGCAATTCGATCAATCATTGTACGCCACCCCGACGGCCTTACCCTCTCCAGCGTTCCGACAACGCGCAGTGTAGAAACCTCCTCCATAGCCAAAACCTCATCCACCATAGCCAAAACCTCACATTTTAGGGCTTCCCAAAATATGCGACTAGTAAATATGCTAAATTACATGCACTTTAGCTCTAGTACATTCTTAGATGCTAAGCAGCATGATCCAAGAATATGCTAGCTCATTTAGGGCTTAGATTAAACTAGTATATTCTTAGAATATGCTTGTGTAGCCGTCCGATTTCAGGCATCAGGGCCGTCAAATGAAAACCTTCTACACCCTAGCGGCTAGGGTTTTTGTTCCCCATTGTGTCCGGCGTGAGAGCAGCACAGGATGCCGCCGAAATTCGATCCGTCTGCGGTAACGGAGGTGTATGTGCGCGTCACAGGAGGAGAGGTAGGAGCGGCGTCGTCTCTGGCGCCCAAGATCGGTCCTCTCGGTCTGTCGCCGAAGAAAATCGGAGAAGATATCGCCAAGGAGACGACCAAGGACTGGAAGGGCCTACGAATCACTGTCAAGCTCATTGTTCAGAACAGACAGGCCAAGGTCGAGGTTGTCCCTAGCGCCGCCGCGCTCGTCATCAAGGCGCTCAAGGTATGCATTTGCATTTCTCCTTAATCGCATCAATTGGTGTCTGAACCGTAATTGCGTTGTTACAGTGATCAACCACTGCATTTTTTCATGTATTCTGACTGAAAGTTGCGTTTTTATTCCAAAAATCACGTTTTATTCTTGTTGAAATTGCGTGTTGGCATAATTCTATATACACACACACATACGGCTTTATGGTGATTGTTTAGTTTTCGTGCTAGTGCACTTTCCTATGAATACTGTGATTGTTCTGTAGGACACACACACACACACACACACACACACATTTATATTCTCGTATCATTCACAATGCACTGTTTTCTTCTCAAATTGTTCTCTTTATTAAGATCGTATGAGCTGTATAACATGAAGACACGTTTGTCGCTCTTTGAAGGGATGTGTGTGTTTGGTCTTTGAACCATAACTAATGCGTTTATTTCATTGTTAAATTTAACAGGAGCCTGAGAGGGACCGTAAGAAGGTGAAGAACATCAAGCACAGTGGCAACATCTCGCTCGAGGACGTGATCGACATTTCAAAGATCATGAGGAACAGGTCCATGGCTAAAGATCTCAAAGGATCCGTCAAGGTAACATATGTAATGTAGTTTAATGTAGTGGTTTTATATGTTTTGCATCATACGCAATCACATACATTGTTTGCTTATGTTATTCGCTTTTGTACACATGTAACGATGTATATCGTTGGATATGTTCAATTCTGGGTTTCATAAATGATTATGTTAGCTATCATAAAGTATTCTATTTATATACAATACATTACATATGCACAGACACGCACACGCACACACATATTCTAAACGTGTATGTGCCCTTGAACAGGAGATATTAGGTACCTGTGTCTCGGTGGGATGCACAGTCGATGGGAAGAACCCGAAGGATTTGCAAAGCGAGATTGATGAGGGTGATGTTGAGATCACGGAGTAAGACTTGGTCT